>JASJUZ010000469.1:0-167909 GCA_037159825.1 Tupiocoris notatus
ACAAACGTGGAACGAGAAGATTTTCTCACAGTTCTTTGGCGACGGAAGGCCTTAAACGCCTTTTCTCTAGAGCTTCGCCTCATTGTGATATCGAGTTTTTTCCCATAACCTCCTTACCCGAAGGCGTTTTTTCGACCGAGGCTGCTCGGAACGAAATATTTCGGAATTTCAATCGGAGAAAATTCGCAGCTTTCCTCGTCGAAGAAAAGCGCGTTAAGAAAATTCCAATTAAGTCGATTTGACCTCCAGAAGCGCTCAATATTCACGATTCTCTCCCTATCAAAAAATAAAAATAATAAATAAATTTTTTTTAAACGGTTTTATTGTGTTTATCATAAGATTTCACAATGGAATAATAAATAAATTTAAATAAATAAAATAAATGCATTTAAAAAAATTTAAAAAAAGACCAGAATGTAGAAATGTGCAGATAAATAAATCATTCATTCATTCCTAGCCATCTCAAAGATCCAAAAATAACATATTATCTCGGTTGAGTTTTTTTTTGCAATTTTTTTTTTATATATATATCTCGGTTGAGTTGAAGAAATTAATACATACATGGCCCGTTAAATTAGGAACCGAAAATGCTGGGAAATCAGGAGCATTTTTACTTGGATTAGACTATGTATATTTTTTACAGGTCAGGGGTAAATTTTAATTTATTCATTTTGTATATTTGAATTTGGGAGCTTTTCACAAATTTGGCATAACTCGAGAGTTCTTGGAGCTATAAAAATCGTTCTATACTCATTCTCTTTCAACAGTCTCTTCAGCTGTACCGTTAGGCGAAAAATTTAGCCGTTGATTTAACTTTTGGGAATTAGGAAAAATTAGAATTATTAAAATAAAAATAATTGCTATGGAGTTATTTCTTATAGTTACCAATTTCTTTTCCGGCGGGAACGTTTACAAATGTTCGAAACAATTAATATCACAAACGGATAGTCTTTTTAAATCATTATTGAAACGAAGGAATAATAAACCGCTAAATAATCATTTTTTTGCTTTTTTGCTTTTTTGCTTTTTTTTTTTTTTTTTTTTTTTTTTTTTAATCTTATTTGGTTTTACTCTAGGAGAGGTGGAATAGAGGGCCACATGGCTTTAATATCTCCCCTGCGGATACATCAAATCAAATCAAATCAAATCTCTCTCGCATGCCCGAATGCCCGATAGTCACATAGGAATAGAAAATAATCTGTTTTATATACTCGAGAATTATATATGAAGGTCTCAAGTTTGGCTATTCCATCGAGCATCTTCATTTCATCGTCGAAGGGTTCATTTTGTTCGGGGGAGGAACTTCCAAGTCTGCCTTATCTCAACAACTGTCGACCTAAATCTCGAAAGGCCCTTGAGTGCGATACGGATCCGGCCAGGTCGAAAAATATTCCACCGCGGAGAAGCGGTTTTTTATTGTAAAAAATGAGGGAATTATTTTTTTCGTACACATTTTCAAATTAGAAATTGTCGATTTTTACGGCAGAATCCGTCTTTCAACAATCAAGTCCTTAAAAGAAAACATTGTCAAGTATTGCCGTAATTTAAAAAAAAAAAATTTTAATTAAATTTTTTTTTTTTCATTTGCACTTTTTTGTTTTTATTTTATTTTTTAATGAACATTTTATACAAAAATTTGGTTATAAAAAAACCGTCAAACAACATACTTCCAACTCGAATATTTAACCCCGGCCATTTTCAAAATTATATTTCGCAAGCGTGATTCTTCTTTAAATTGCGCGAGCGTTATCGGAGGCCGTTTGATTTGCCTTTGCGGTCGCACCTGAGGAATGAACTAATTTCAATTGTACCGCGGTTTGACGAGAAGTTCTCCTTGAGTGTTGTGCAATTTGCTATTTGAAAGACCTCGTCGACTTTCGATTGTCAGCGATTAAAAGGTAGAAGAGGTAAAATCGGAAAGAATGGGAAATGAAGAGAGTAGATTATTTCCCAAGGCCACACAATAGTCGAGCTTATTTATTTATTTTTTATTTTTTTATCGAGAGAGGATGCTTCAAATTCCGGCTCATCGTACGACGATCAGCATTTATTGCTGTAATTATTTTGATTGTTCAATTATGTTATATTCCATCAAGCACTTCCCTAAAAAGCTACTAAAAAACATATATCAAGCGCTTTTTTGAGTCAGTAATGCAATACGCAGTCATCATTTGGGGAGGGTCTTACAAATATCTAATAGAAAAAATTTATAAACTACAAAAGAAGACACATTATTTAAAGAATTAGGGCTACAAACAATTCACCAAATACATACAAAAAATATGTTAAATATAATAAAAAAAGAAAAAAGTCTATTCTATGAGGATGTTAGAGAGCGGAGAAACAAACAATACAGAATAAAATTACCAAAAGTTAAAAATAGCTACGCACAAGGCACCACTCGATACAAAGGAATAAAAATAATCAACAAAGAATTCGATTTAATCACCAGATTGACAAAAATAAATAGCAAAACCCTCTTCAAAAAAGGAATAATTAAATTCGTAAATAGCAAAAAATACGATTACTACATGAATGAATAGAACATAAAAATAGAGACCGTCACTTAATAATGGAAGCACTTAAGAATACAAATATCATATAATATAGGAAACAAGGCTATTAAGGAAGTAACAGAAATGAAATTTATATTTTAAAAAAAACCAACTCTGCGCTAGAGCACAGCATCTGCGATGCTTTCTAGTGCAGTCCTCAAATAAAAATGTAACCAAGAAGCATCAATATTTTAATTTATCTGTAGCAAGTAATAAAATTGTAATGTAAAGAGGACAAATAAACACTATCTATCTATCTTTGAACGGTTACAATGAGTACGTTAATTTTTTCAAATTAAATTTAAAAACGGAGACTTTTCGAATTAATTTAAAAAAGAAATTTTTAGAAGAATATTAAAGAGAAAAAAAAAGAAAAAAGGAGAAACTATTGTTAATTTGTATTTACCTACAAAGAATTGTATTAATTTATTTGTACGTACTGACATTTAATTGAAGTATTTTTACTTCCATGTTTACGTAGTAAATGGAAGTATTGAGATCGTCTGAAAAGTCGAATTCGGAACCGAGGTCCTGATGGAAGAAATTTTCATAGTAGTATACTCAGAAACACTTTCTGAACAAGTGTCTGTTCGTCTGTGTGTCTGTGTGTCTGTGTGTCTGTGTGTCTGTGTGTCTGTGTGTCTGTGTGTCTGTGTGTCTGTGTGTCAGTGTGTCTGTGTGTCTGTGGTCACAAACTGACATAAATCGCCATATCTCCCTGAAAAATGGATGAAACCCTATGAAATTTTAAGGGAATGTTTTCCCAGTGATTGTGCAAAATTAGGTGTTTCCGGATTTTGAATTACACACAGTACTTCCGAGATATAAGCGTTCAAAGTTTTTTCTGTTTCGATTTTTACAGGCTATGAGAGTCAATATTTTTCTACGTTTGAGGGCTTGAAATGTCGGTTATGGCAAGCAGAAAACACTAGATTTTTTGTATAGTGGGTCACATACAATGCCTCCACGTTATGAGCGTTTTTCACGATTTCACTAGTGCATGTTTTGTATTTTGATTTTTACAGGCCGCAAAACTCAATGTATTTGAATGTTTGAGGTCTTAAAATGTTGGGGTTGGCGATTGAATGATGCCTGATTTTTATGAAGTGGGTCACATGCAGTACATCCGCGTTATTTGCACATTTGCTACATTTTGATTTTTATAGACCACAAAAATGAATATATTTGAACGCTGGAGGACTTAAAATTTTTCTATATATGACAGTTAAATATCGCTTGATTTTTATTATTGAGGTCACATGCAGTACCTTCTCGTAAAACGCATTTTCAGTTGTTTAATTTGTATTTTTTGGGTTTCTTTGCTTTAAATGTGACCAACTTTGACCTCGTTCACAAAACTTGTTTTGTATGGTTTGGGTAACACACAGTACTTCCGCTTTATGCCATTTTTTAACTTTTGAGATTTTAATAGACCGCGAGAGTGAATATACATTAGACTTTGAATTTTCTATATGACAGCCTAATATTGCTTGATTTTTATTATTGGGGTCACCTGCAGTACTTCCTCGTAAAACCATTTTCAGTTATTTTATTAAGCGTTATTGTACTTTTAGGGTCTCTTTGCTATAAATATGACCAACTTTGACCTCGTTCACAAAACTTGTTTTGTATGGTTTGGGTAACACACAGTACTTCCGCTTTATGCCATTTTTTAACTTTTGAGATTTTAATAGACCGCGAGAGTGAATATACATTAGACTTTATATTTCCTATATGACAGCTGAATATTGCTCGTTTTTTATTATTGGGGTCACCTGCAGTACTTCCTCGCAAAACGCATTTTCAGTTACTGTACTTTTTGGGGCTCTTTGCTATATATTTGACCAACTCTGACCACGTTCACAGAACTTGTTTTGTATAGTTTGGATAACACACAGTACTTCCGCCTTATGCCGTTTTTTTGCATTAGAGATTTTTATAGACCACAAGAGTGAATATACTTTAGACTTCAAATTTTTCTTTATGACAGTTGAATTTTGCTTGATTTTTATTATCGGGGTCACGTGCAGTACTTCCTCGTTAAACGCAATTCAGTTATTTCATTCTAGCGCTCTTGTAACTTTCGGGTCTCTGCTTTAAATGTGACCAACAACGATCATGTTTTGTTTTGTTTTGATCACATACCGTACTTCCGCCCTACGCCGTTTATTGCTGTTGAGCTTTTTACAGGGTGCAAAAATCAATACGTTTGACGCTAGAGGTATTAATATTTGTAATGGCGAGTGAATGACGCCTGATCTTTGCCGCTAGAGTCACGTTTCGGCCTTCGTACGATTTTCTCGATTTTATAATTGGTTATACCAGTTACCGACTCAAACATGGAAGTACTGTGTGATCTATGCACACCACTGGTTTTATTTGTTATTTCTCTCCTTTTTTTTATCGATGTGTAAGTCAGTCAGTCTCTCTCTCTCTCTCTCTCGCTCTCTCTCCCTCTTTCTCTGTTCAAGTGGGGACGTCGAGTGGATCGTCTGCCCAGCGTAGGACTGTAGCAAAAAGAAGGGATACTCACCTTGGCTTCCCATAGCGGGAGTCCTCCGCCAACGCTGGGCCCACTCGAGAGTCGAGTTCGGGCGAAACGGTCGTCTTGCGCGAGTTTTTCTCTCCGCGGAGTTCCGAAAATATTTTTCCCCTCTGTTCGAAAATTCGCCGGCGATAATTTTCCCCTCGGCGTTGAGATATGGCGTCCAAATTGAGGAGACCTCAGCTCTTCACGTATACGGACGGTCGCAGGTGTTTAACGTCTTTTCCGATGGGTCCCGGTTCATCAGCGACGCCCCCGCCAGTGCCACCTAAGGTGAGTTGAAAAAAAATAAAATAAAAAATAATAATAATAAAAAATGTCGCAATTCAAGTCAAAAAGGTCAATTTAATTTAGGAAAATTCAAATTCATAGAATTTCCGCTTTTAATTCAAGTCGAAGAATTTCCAATTCCGATTCAAGTCAAGGAATTTCCAATTCCGATTCAAGTCGAAGAATATTCAATTTGAATTCATTCAGACGAATTACCGAATAAAATTGATTTCTACCGAATAAATTCGGAAATTGCCAATAACTCCAGAAAAAGTTGTATCATGATTTGCAAATGCCTAACGACAAATCCCAATACGGCTACATCATTCCTAATTCAACAATAGACCGTACTTGAAGGCAAACTATGAGCTTTATTGCCTTTCCTGAGTATAGAACTACTCTATTCCCGCTTCTATTCAATAACCATTGGCGAGCAATTCTTTTTGCTGGACGAAATTGAAAATTCGCCCATTTCTCAAGTCGAAACAATTCTCAATGTGGAAAAACGGGCAAGAAAAATAGCGAAATACTGGAATAACAAGGAAGTACTGTGTGTCAGCGCTCAGACAGGAGAATGTCCAGCTTCGAGAGGAAATTAATAACATCCGTGCCGATTGCGTAAAAAATACAGAGACAATAGAGTTCCTGTTGAATAAATCCAAAGAAAACAATCTTGTCTTGAGAGGAATTCCTACAGAGCCAAAGGCAGAACCGATGCAGGTCGTTAGAAAATTGTTCGTTGAGGCGCTGAACTTGAGTGAGAACATTAAAATCAACAAGGCTTTTTACATTGGTCCAGCTGCTCCCGATAGAATGATCCTTGCTGAATTGTCTTCATCGTCAGAGAAATGGTCCGTTTTAAAGAACGCTAATAAATTGAAGGGGACCAAAATAACGATATCCCAGGATTACAGCGTGCAGACTCGTGAGAAGCGAAGGAAACTCTTCTTGACCATGAGCGAGATAAAAAGGCGCAAGGGGGAAGGAGTTGAAACGTTCGTTCGCGGTAATATGCTGTTGGTTAATAAAGCTCGGTTTTATTGGAATAATGAAAAGGGGCTGGTAAAATCGAATCAAGAGGATGGAATTGGTGCCTTGAAGTCGATAATCGGTGAGGATTTATCGCATTATATCGCGGAAGTAAAGTCAGGAAAGATCGCTCATCGTCGCCCGCCCATTCCATCGGTGTCTGGATCTGGAAGAGTATAGCAGCCAGCGAAGAGTCATGCAACGGATATAGGCAGCACACGGATAGTCGCATACAACGTCAACGGCTTGAAACAAAGAGTTACTAATCCCGGTTTTTGTGAATTTATTAGTAAGCATGAAATTATTGTATTGATTGAAACACACGTTACCATGGATGATTACGATAAATTTAATAAGTACTTTGTTGATTATTATATTGCTTGGATAGGAGCTGAGAGAAGTTCAAGGTTTGGTAGAGCAAGTGGTGGTGTCTTAGTGGGTTGTAAACGTAAGATCTCGTGCAATTTTAAAACCTATGCTCTTTCTCGGGGTATTTATGTGGAGGTTCTGCTGGGAGATCAGTCTTTCAGTGTATTCCCAATGTATTTGAATCAGAGTAGGTGGCAGGAGGATCTTCACGAACTCTCTGATGAAATTCAGAATAATTTGGATAGGAATATTATATTGATTGGTGATGCGAACGCAAGGATAGCGCAGTTGCAGTCTGTGCCCGAAAATGTCACAAATGGATTACCCGCTGTCGTATCAAAGTTTAGAAATAGCAAAGATGGTGTAAGCAACTCTGTGGGAAGGAAGTTTATAGATATATGTAATGAACTGGGATTGGTCATAATGAATGGGAGATCTATTTCAGATGAAAATGGTGAATTTACATATATAGGTCCCCGTGGTTCATCAGTTATTGATATTTGTGGTGTGTCAATGGTATTTTTGGAGGACTTAATGGATTTTGAGGTTGTACCTCAGATTTATTCGGATCATATGCCAATAGTGCTTACAATTAGAAATAGTATTGAGGAGAATGTTGCCACATTGCCACTGTTGCCAAGGCTGCAATGGTCTGAGGAAAATAGTAAGGTGTTTAATCTTGGTCTCAGAAATTCTCTGTCGCAATATCTTGATGGGTGGGATGTTGAAAGTAAGGAGAATTTCATAACTGATTGCATACGAAGGGCTGCAGGGGGTCGTTGTGGACCGGTGGCGAAAGTATTCGATTGCAGGTTCACTGCGAATAGGCCTTGGTTTGACCGCGAATGTAATCGAATGAGGAGTAGATCATTTGCGCTGTTGGATAATCATAGAGCTAGTGGGTCTGAATTAATAAAGCGGTTATACCTTCTCGTTAATAAGGAGTATAAGTTAATGTGTGAACGTAAAAAGAAGAATTACTATCGGGATGTAGGTAGACGGTTGGATGTAGTGGCAAATCCTAAGGAGTTCTGGGCAATAGTGTCATCATTTAAATCAAAAAATTTGGTTGTGGATTCACAAATTGATGGGCGTTCGTGGTACGAGCATTTTAAGTCACTTTTGTGCCCCAATCAGGACATTGGTACCATGGCATATGCAAAACCGTTTGTAACTATCGAGAGTTTGGATGAGCCGTTTGAAATTAATGAGTTAGTAAGTGTACTTAATAAGGCTAAGGTAAACAAGGCTCCTGGTCCAGATCAAATTCCGTATGAATTTTTCAAGGGAATGGACTCTAGTTGCCTCCAGGTTGTGCTGAAATTCTTCAACCAGGTGTTTGATTCCGGGAACGTGCCCAAAGGCTTTGGTAGATCAATCATCTTCCCTCTTTTTAAAAAGGGTGCTCGAGATGTGTTGAATAATTATAGAGGTCTGTCTTTTATGAACACCTTAGCAAAGGTCTATGCGGGGCTTCTTCTTAAGAGATTGACTGCCTGGATGGAGGAGCATCATATTTTGAATGAGTACCAGGCCGGGTTCCGTAAAAACTACTCAACTGTTGACAACATTTTCAGTTTTATGAGTTTGGTGAAAATCAAGTTGAGGGTAAAGCGAGCAAAGGTTTTTGCTTTTTTTATTGATTTTGCGTCAGTTTTTGACCGCGTCAATAGAGACTTTCTGTGGTTCAAGTTATCTCAGGAGGGGTTGTCGACAAAGTTTATAAACTCGTTAAGTGGTCTTTACAAGCGTACGGAGTCTGCCGTGAAGCTACTAAACTCTTCTACTACTGAATACTTTGCAACATCCACAGGGGTAAAACAAGGGTGTTTGTTGTCGCCGAGCCTGTTCGCGTTATTTTTGAATGATTTGCACGATTCACTGAGTGAAGGGGTGTGGGTTGGTGATCGTGAGGTGCGACATTTGTCCTATGCCGACGACGTGATTTTAATGGCGTCCAGTGTGATAGGCCTGCAGAGAATGATGGATAGGATGCTGGTGTATTGTTCAACCTGGGGCCTGGAGCTGAACCTTTCGAAATCAAAGATTATGGTTTTTAGAAACGGAGGTAAGCCGAGTGCAAAGGAAAAATGGCATTTTGGAGGTCAGAGAGTGGAAGTGGTGAATAGGTACAAATACCTGGGTTTCAATTTAACGCCTACGCTTGCCCTCAACCCCCATGTGCTTGAAAAAAGCTCTACAGCAAAATTGGCGATCATGAGTATGTGGAAGCCCTTCTTGTCCCACCCAAACGTTCAGCTCAAGGAGAAATTAAAGGTTTTCGACGCTGTAGCGCGCTCAATTTTATGTTATTCGTCTCAGGTTTGGGGATATATGCTCAGTGATGGTGTGGAATCGGTGTTACGATTTTTCATCAAATTTATTTTCTCACTTCCTAGGTGCACACCGAATTACATGCTGTTTCTTGAAACAGAGCTTCAACCTCTGTATATGTACACTCTTCGAATGCACTTTGATTATGTTTTGAAGGTAATGAGGATGCCTTGTGAACGCCTTCCCAATTATTTAGCAAAAAAATGCATGGAATACGACGTGTATTGGGCAAGGGAGTGGGGTTGCTTGAGGGAGAAGTATGGGATTCCGCAGTTGAGTCTGGGAAACTTGGGCGAGTGGAGGGCGCTTATGGAGGAAAGTATCGCAATGATAGGCAGACAAATGTTTGCCGAAAATTTGGAAAAAGCGGGATGCTCCCGACATCATCACCAGTACTTGGTTTTGAGGTCGGAAGTGGACGTGAAACCTCTTGCCCAGTTCAGGGATTTTCAGCACATGAAATGGCTCTTTAAGGTAAGAGGGGACCTTCTTGCCCTGAGATCACGCCCATATAGAACGGAGGATGGTGCCCAGACGTGCGAAATATGTAGTAGTGGAGAAATTGAAAATTGCTTCCATTTCGTAGGTAGGTGTACGGCGCTGGCTACGGTGAGGATGAGATATTTAGGGAAGATTGTGCTCTCCTGGGATGAATACGTTGGTATTTTGAAGCAGGGTGAGGCAAATTTGACAAAATACTGCCGGATTGCCTGGAATTTGAGGTACAGAACTATGGTGGAGTACGGATTTGCGATGTAACCGCAATCATCCCTATGCCCTCTGGGTCCGATTTTCCGTTGTTATGATTCTTCTTTAATTGCTAAGAAAAAAAAAAAAAAAAAAAAAAAAGAAGGCGAACTCATCGAACGGTCTGTAACAGACCACGATTATCCGCATGGTCCTTTGTTTTCATTTTCTGAGTATTTCTTTTTTTGTATCATAATAAAGCATGTTTTTATCTATCTTTTATCTATCTATCTATCTACTGTGTGTCATTCGACGGATAGTCGACCAGGAATGATAAGCACGCATGAATAATATTCTTCCGAGAGAAAAATCCTCTCTTGACAAGTTTACTGACCTTTATTGCATTAATATGAAAAAAAAAAAACGACAAAATGCATTCCCTTTTCACTGCATAGAATCTACATTCCCACTAATGGCTGGCTGAAGCATTAAAATAACCTCCTTGGCTCCAAAAACGAAACCTCCGCCTTTTTTTGGCAGGAAACTAGCCCGGAGGTGGTCAATGCGAACAAAAAAAGTAGGAGCCGATATACTACCTTGTGGCACTCCTGGTTTTACGCTATATCCGACTATCCCTCCTCCGATTCGAAACGCGTGGCGTTTTGAAAGCGATCGAAATGAAAATCGCCCTTTATCCTTGCACGATTCAGGAAAAATATTCAACGCCTCGAGAAGAAAACAGTTCGCCGTTTCGAACGCATCCGATGGCGATCGAGATATGAATTATTCATCCCCAAGCGCTTATTCGTTTATGCTCGGTTCCGACACAAGCAAAACTGTAGAGACATCAAGAGTGAATAAATGAAGACATTTTCGGAATCCGAGCTTTGAATAGGGCGAATTCGCTAATTGGAATAAATTTCAATAGATTGTTCAAAGAAATTGATATCGCGTCCGCTTGTCGTCTATATTTTTAAAAAAGCGCGCGTTTCAAAGGATCATATGATAATAGGCGCTTTAAATTTCGAAAAGCAAGAATTGGTAGCAGAGTAGGTAAAGGGCGTAGGGAAGAGAAACGAGGGGGATTTGAATTATTGGTTTTTGACAGAGGTACAAAATGGGAATTCCAGTTCAAATGTAAATACCGACTTTTGCCGGATACGAAATAATTTCAAGCTAGCAGAAAGTATCAGTTCCGGTTTTGAAATTCCTATCAATACGAAAATTATTATGAAAATCTGTTGAATTTTATTTATATAATATTTATTAATAATAAATTAGGATTTTATTATTATAAAAATTATACAATTTGTTAATTATAAATTAGGATTTTATTTATATAAAAATTATAAAATGTATTAATTGGAAATTAGGATTTTATTTATATAAAAATTATAAAATTTATTAATTATAAATTAGGATTTTATATTTATATAAAATTGATTAATTATAAATTAGGATTTTATTTATATAAAAATTATAAAGTTTATTAATTTATAAATTAGGATTTTATTTATATAAAAATTATAAAATTTATTAATTATAAATTAGAATTTTATTATTATAAAAATTATAAAATTATTTATTTTATTATTATTATTTTTTTTTTTTTTGTTTGAAAGTGAAACATTTCTAAACCTCTCGAACATTCGGCTGCAACGCGCGCATGTTTTTGCGACCGGTGCGACAATATTATCGGTCCGCGAATCAGGACGAAACCGAGGAGCAGGTGGCTAGTTTTTTCCTTGTTTTGGATTTTTTTTCCACTCGATAGGTTCCGTTTGGGTTCCTTCAGAAAAAGAGCTCTTCCGAAAAACCGCACTGGCTCGACTGGCTGCCCTTCGAAAAGCACCTGAGGCTGTTTTTCTTTTCAAGATCAACTTTCCATTTCGAACGGCGCGATCGGTCCCCGACTAAGGTAAAATAGCCTCTTCCGACCGAAACAATTCGGTTTCCGAATAAAGGCCCTCTTGCGGTCGAATCGGATGCGGAACCGGGAAGGAGTGAAAACATTCGCGGATGCAGATGCGGAGAAAAATGGGAATCGCGGCGAAAAAGTGCTCACGTTTTCGAACAGTCGAACTCGTAATTTTTACAATAATAACCGCACTTTTCTTCGCTCCTGAGCTCTGCGAATTTTTTCGCCGACTTGTACAGCCTGAGGACGTTAAAATGGAAAAACGAGAATAACTCAAAAGTACAGCGCGTGTTCTAAAACGTACTCATTAAGGATAATCATAACTAGCATTGCAAACCATTGTTGAAAAAAATCCACGTGTCTAGGACGAAAGGAAAAAATTCGAAAGCTCGCCTCGCGGAAGCACTGTGTGTCATCCGCGGAAGTCGTAATTGTGTCGAAAAATGACTGGAATGACGAATCATCTAGGCCGCTCTATTTCGCGACGACTTTCTGCCGTCAGTTCCTGCCCGTCGTTTCTAAGCGCTTTAACAGCTCGGAAACGTTTCCCGTTGTCTCATGACAAAACCGTTTTTCGGCGACGACGGGCGCCTCGGACGGTCACGTACGCGAGGCCTCTCGGACGCTGAGTGACTCGCCGGGCGCCCGATTTCGCCGCTTTTCTACCGCACAAAGAGACTCGCCGTATTCGTCATGTAGCGAGACGAGCAAGATCTGATTTAGTTAATCTGAAATTGCAGCGTGGAATAATTCACTGCTCCATCTTTATCTCTCTATAGACTCTCTCCTCTCTCTCTCTCTCTCTGTCTCTCTGTATCATTCTCTCTATCGCTATCTCTGTCTATCTCTACCACTCTATCCCTGTCTCTGTCACTCTATCTCTATTCCTAATCATGAAACAATATTGGTCAATAACCGATTGTAACCAAAAACCGAAAAACTAAAAAAAATAAAATAATAGACCATTTTTAAACGATTTCGAACGGAAAAGGTGACAATAATTGACTCAAGCACGTTTTTTTAAAGCTATAAAACGGGAGCCACTTGTTTCTGTCCTTTTCTCAAATTCTCAAAATTCCCATGGTAAAACGTTTCAAAATCCTTATTCGGTCAACTAAGACACGAATTTTCACACGTGAAAATATTTTTCCGGTCTTCAAATCAACATAGAGACGTACGATATTGAGGAAAAACCAATTGTGAACCGAAAAACTAAAAAAAAAAAATTAAAATAAAACACTTTTTAACCGATTTCGAACGGAAAAGGTGACAATAATTGACTGACTTTTTTTTAAGCTATAAAACGGAAGTCGCTCGTTTCTGTCCTTTTCTCAAATTCTCAAAATTCCCAAGGAAAAACGTGTCAAAACCCTTTTGTAAACGTTTCAACCGAAAAACAGATTGGTAACTAATGGGAAAAATTCCCTAGCAACTATATTGTAATTTTAATTATTTTTTAAATAAATAAAAAAATTCGTTTTTATTTTTCTTAATTTCCTAATTAAAAGCTAAATTTTTTGTCTAACGGTACAGCTGGAGAGTGTTTGACGACCATTTCAATGAGTATAGAACGATTTTTATAGCTCCAACAACTGTCGAGTTATACCCTCATGTCAAATTTCTGAAATTCTTCCAAATTCGACAGAAAACCTGCGATAACTCGAGAACCAATCAAGCTATCGACCCGGCGATGGTCTCATTCGATTCAGCGTCCAAAAATCTATATAATTTGATACAAAATACATATTTGTCTGAAAAACCTTGGAAAATACGAATTTTCTCCCCCTCAAAACCCACCAAAAATACTCTAAAAATCGAGCTAGCAAGTTGGTTCAAGAATTGGGCCGTCGTAGGACCGAGATTGATTTTTGGTGAAAATTTCAAAAATTTAGCTATTATAGTTTGACCGGAAAAGTGTCGACGGCGGACAGACAGAATTTTTTTTATTAGATATTCGGATTCTACATGCCTTGAAACGTCAAACTTCATTTTGAGGGGGGTTAGAAATTTTTTTTGGGCGATTGCAATATGGTTTTTCTTCGCTTGGTTGTCGTCGCATCTATTGTCGTAGAGGGGTTGTGAGGGGGAGAAAAACTAGGCGACTTATTCTCCAGGTTTTTAACGCAAAGGTTTTTAATGTAAAAAAAGAGCTCTATAAATAATAGCAATACTGTACCTCCATGCTAACAACACTGATATGTACATAGGTCGCCCTGAGGATGCCCGAATGGGCGAAAGTGCTCGGCCAGCCATTAAAAACCTGGAGAATAAGTCGCCTAGTTTTTCTCCCCCTCACAACCCCTCTACGAATATGGTTTTTATTGATAATAACCCAATATTATTGAATAATAAACCAAAAATTAAAATAAACCATTTTCAACCGACTTCAAACGGAAGAGGTTTTACTTCCATGTTTACGTAGTAAATGGAAGTATTGAGATCGTCTGAAAAGTCGAAATTGTTTTTTTTTTTTTTTTTCAATTTTTATTATTATTATAATTTTTTTTTTTTTAAAGCCATATAAATCGGGAGTCGCTCGTTTCTATCGTTTTCGCCCGATCCGTCCGCCAGGGTCAACCAGCTCCTTCTCGGGCTCCATGAGAGCCGCCCACTAACCCACTGACATGTTTCACTAGCTTCGCCTTTTACCTTGCATATTCGTGAGGTTGCGGTCCCGGGTCGTGAGATGCGGCGCGATCGGACGACTGTTATTCGGAATAAGCGACAACAATAAGGGAGCGTTTTTTATTTTATGTTTACTTTGTAAACGGAAGAAATATTGCGATATTCCGAAAATTCGAACGGAGGTGAATTCGGAGGAATCTTAATAGCAACGCAAAAAAATGCAAAGTTGATCACTGAATTGTTTATAATTTACATTTATGAATGCCCTTAAATCCCGGTTTTAGGGATAGTTACTGGTGGAGGTGAATATATGAAAATTTGTAGTTGAATCAGGGCTTTCGAACGAGTGGTGAACGATTTTTGTGGGATGGAAAATGATGCCTCTTCTTTAGCAACGACTGTAAGCGGAAATCATCGCAAATTTTTCCAACGCTTTTATTTTAATACCAAGGGGTCTTGAGGGTAGTAAACCACACCTGACTTGGCGATCAGAAAAATAAAATAATTTATTAAGTTAGTGGATATTAGGAAATCAAGAAAAATAAAAATGATTAAAATTACTATAGTTGCTACGAAGTTTTCCCCTATAGTTACCATCTGTTTTTCGGTGGGAACGTTCACACATTTTCGGAATATTTAAAATGACAAATGGATGGTCTTCTTAAATCAATATTGAAGCGAAATAATAATAAACCACTGTACAATCATTTGCAGCGTTTTAATATATTATTATTATTATTATTATTATTATTTTTTTTTTTTTTAACTAAAAAACATCGTTTCACTTTCATGAAAAAATACAAAAAAATTAAAAATGAACTCAAAACAGCTTTTTCATAACGATTTTTCGAAACGCTTTTCAAATTTGTGCGCCATATCAAAGACGTAAAAATGTCCAAATAATGGGACAATTAGTGTTATGAAGAGTGCAGAAGTGGGGCAACCTATCGAGCTTTGGAATCTAGATAGTAGCTCAATTCAGGAAAACACCTTGATAACAATTATTGTCGCAGACAAGAATGGTATAACACATGTTTAAGCGAGAATAACTCATTCCCAGCGCTACCGACAAAAAAACTGAGGCCACCACGAGATTCGGCTTGAAATTCTGAGTAAAAATCATCCGAAACCTCAAAAACCATCTTTTCTCCATATTATATTATGTTGCCCTGTAGCCATCGATATTTTTATTTTCACTACTATACTCTGAAACGAATTTAACTAGCGATACTCGACGAAATTTTCGGAGAATGTTGCCCTAGCAAAACGAGCGAGCGAGTTCCTGGTTTCAGTTGGATGAATTAATGTAACGTTTATTCCGTACTGATGCACAAATGAAACGAAGCGTTTTTATTTTACATGGAAAACACATAACAAATAATAAAATTGGGATCGTTTAAAATTTAATGCCACCGTCTGAAAAAATCGCCAAATTTCGATTTTTGATTTTTGGTTTTTCAAAACAATTCGAAATGTATCGAAAAACGTCGTTTTGGGCGAAATGTCCGCTCGCCGAATTTTTTTATATTTGGCGTTTCGTTGGTTGATTTTTATTTTTAATCAATTCTAGATTAAATTTCCTTCAACAGTACTACCAGGGTTCCTGCGGAGGAATACGCAGGACTTAATTTTTAAAAATTCGTGAACGATACGAAAAAAAATAACTTGAAACTAAAAAGTATGAAAATCGAGGGAAAAAAATCGAAAAATATTTTAAGTGCGAGAATTTGATTGTTTTTCACTTCAAATTCGAATTCTACGTCTATTTCCTGTAGGAATCGTTAATTAATTAAAATTTAACACGACTGTATTTGCAGCGAACTTTCAAAGTTGAAAAACATGAGAGCAGCGTAGTGCTAAAACTGGGAAAAAGTAATAGTTGCCGACAAATTTCCGTAGTTTTGACGTCAAATTCGGATTCGGCGTTCAATTTCCTATAAGAATAGCTTTCGAAATCGCCTAAAAACAAAAGTTTAATTTTTCACTCTTGCGGAGCTCGAAAATTCGGCCGGCGAAACTCGATTTACAGAAAATAATTTCTCTGGCGCTGTTTAAATTTTTTTCATCGAATTTTTTGCTATGCACGTGTGTAAGGCGTCCAAATGAAGACTCCTGCATAATAAAACAATTGATTCGAATGAATTTTGACCCCGAAAATCACGGTTAAAGTCCAATTTTCGTGCTTTCAAAAACTGATTTTTTCAGACCACTTGCAGATTTTTCCGAGAAATAAAAAAAATCACAAAAATACATCTTGGTAAGACACAACTTTCCTGAAAATTTCAGATTTTTATCATTGTCGAGAGAGGAGTAAAAAATCGTTAACTGATGGGTTGAAAGAAATCGCAGGGGTACCCCTTGGATTTTTCGTGAAAAATTTTTCGATATCGATTTCGCTCAAATTCAGCATAATGATAGTTTATGATGTATATATCAATAATATATGCTCAATTCTTTGTTTATTTTGCACTAAAATTGATGAAAATTTTTTCAAGTTGAAAAACGAGATTTTTTCGTGTGTATTCCATTAATATTGTTGAATACTGCAGAAACGGTTGAAAAATTGGGTTGAAAGAAATCGCAGGGGTACCCCTTGGATTTTTCGTGAAAAATTTTTTGTTACCGATTTCGCTCAATATCAGCATAATGATAGTTGATGATGTGTATATCAATAATATATGGTTCATTCTTCGTTTCTTTCGAACTAAATTGATGAAAAGAACGTTTGAAGTTGAAAAATGCGATGTTTTCGTAATTATTCCACTGATATTGTACAATACTGCAGAAACGGTTGAAAAATGGGTAGGTACGTTACATGGGGAAAATGTGGACTGTTAAATTCCCTATCTTTGGTATATTCAAACATCCGGATTGAGGACTTTTTGTTACAGTTAAACATTGATTACTTATTTATTTATTTTTTATTTATTTTTTTTATTACCTAGCTATTAATTTCTATTTTTTCAGTATTGCATCATGAAAAGTAGTTTTAATTTATGGCGAAAAATTCCCATGCACAGCCGCCTGTTTGAAATCGTTTGCAAAAGAAATTAAGTGCTATTCAACAATATCGCTCCAAATATCGAACGGTGTTCAAAAATTGGACGATTCACAGAAATTCTTCAAAGCGATGCAAAATATTGAACGGACTTTTTTTGGCACAATATTCCTTCCAAAGCCCTTCAAAGCTTCATTTTTACTTCTATGTTTATTTCATTTGACAAAATACCCATTTGCCCTTTTTTGTTGTCGAGGGTTCCCCCAAAACACCGATGGGACCTGGCAACACTGGATTTAAGACATCAACTCCCCCACCCCGAACATATTTTTATCCTGGTGGTGGGGTAATTTCCGAAATTGTGAAACTATAAATCATATTTAACAATCATTAATGGAAATAAATTATACATTCATTCCAAATGTGCAAAATTAGCCGTTTCCGGATTACACACAGTACTTCCGAGATATAGTATGAGTTTTTTTTTCCGATTTTTACGAGCTAAAAGCGTCTATATTTTTATAAATGTTTTGGTCTTAGAATGTTCATTAAGGTGAGTAGATGATGCTCGGATTTTTTTTCATATAGAGTCACACAAAGTACCTCCGCGTTGAAAACAGTTGGCGTCGAAAAATGGGACAAAAAAAAACGCGTTCATCGCGTACGATATTCGGAGGTCCGCTTCCATTTCTGACGGTCCAACCTTTTCTTTGATTCCGAACTCGATCTCTTTCTCCCGATCCTGTTTCCGTCCCAGTTAGTTCGCCTTTCTTTTTCCAATGTCCACTTCCAGCCAGGCGGAGACAGTTGTCGAGTTTCCTCTAATTGAACAGACGATGTGAGCATTAATTGAGAGAACGAACCTAAATTAGGAAGTCAAGTGGCAAATGATAGCGGAATTAGGAAGATTCTCGTTATATTTACCGAGAGAGACACTTGTATTTTTCGAGAGGGGGACTTGGAAATTTAATTAAGGCGAATTATTCGCTATTGTATCGGACAGAGCGAGAACTCATGAGTGAAAAAGTCGATATTTTCGGAGTTGTTTTGGTTTTTCGAATATAACGTCGAAACGGCGGATTCTAGCGTTTATATTACAATATTAAAAATGAAAGCTCGCGAGGTTCTGCGTCGGATGAGTACAGAAATGTTATAATTTGATCAAGTAATGAGGTCAAAATCGGTCGTTGAAAATTGCAAATTTTTCCCCACTAAGAGAAATAATTAATCACCTTCTCAATTATAATATCGTGAACCGCGATTTTCCTATCGTTGCATATTATTTATATATTATATAGAGTGTTACTCTCTGCGACCATTTCCTGCTCTCGGATTTTTGAAACGCGTGATAAACGGCGCGCTTTTGCGTCGAAATGTAAACAATGGCAGTTCGCATTCTGGGCCAATGTTGCGCCCTTGTTTCTCGGCCGAGGATTTCCTAACTCATCTGAGGTCACTTGTATCTGGATATCGCGTGGCTGGAAGTCGAGCGGAACGGAATGAAGTGGCGTAACTTGGCCGCAATCAGCTGAGCCGAGTAAGCGACGTTGCTGAGTTGACGAAGGTCGTAAACTCGAACTCGGCCGAAGTTGTGGCATTATTGGATTAAGGTGCCATACTGCCAAATCGCCAATAGACCAACAATGGCGCTTAACAAACGATTGACAAAAATCTCTCTCCTGAGATGTGGCAATGTCGCAATTTCCCAGAGCCGCCTAATTTCGTGTCCGCTACAAAGCACGACTAGATGAACCTCTATTACTCTGAGCTATTTTCTCTACACACAAAGCTCTGACGACACGTGACAAGTATTTATGTTTATAGAGAGTAAATAATTCAACTGATGAAAATAGCTAAGTGAAAATGGAAATAGCTTTTCAAAAGTAATAAAAGTAGCTCAGAGAATAAAAATAATAATGAATGAAAATAGTTCATCGAAAATAAAAATAGCATGGTAAAAATGAAAATAGTTTAGTGAATAACAACGGCTTAGTAAATTTTAAAAATAAAACTTGGTGAATGAAAGTAGCTTAGTAAAAATAAAAATAGCCTAGTAAATAAATAAAAGCCTAAAATAGCGTAGTAAATAACGATAACGTAGTAAATAAAATACCTTAGTGAATAAGTATATTTCAGTAAATAAAAATACCTAAGTGAAGAAGAATAGCTGAATAAAAATAAAAATAGCTTCGTAAATTAAAAAAAAAAATAATTAAACAAAACTTAGGAAATAAAAAAACTTTGCGTATAAAAATCACTTTGTAAATTTCAAAAACTAGTGAATAAAAATAGCGTGGTAAATAAAAATAACGTAGTAAATAAAAATTGCTTATTGAATAAAAATAGTGTTGTAAATTAAACATTGATAGCAGTACGAATTCTTATTCAGCGTTAATTTCAAACCTTCTAATATTGTAGATGTTTAAGGATTTTTTCTTGAGATTATGCTGAATTTAGAAAAACATTTAAAAAAAAAAATTCAACTGTAATTACCGATTTTTTTCTGGAGCTAGAGATTTTAGTGCTTATTTAATTTATTAATTAATTATTATGTTTTTCTGTTAGGTGTTTTCCCTCCAATTGATTTTGATTAGCACTCGTGAAACTAACCAAAACTTTATCTGACAGGATTGAAAATGAGAATTTGTTGTAATAATTATAGTAATTTGTCGGTAATATATGGAAATTTGGAATCTGTAATTTTTCTAATTGAAATAGTAGATTTTTTTTGTAATGTAGATATATTATTGTACCTACCATTTGAAAAGGTTTTTCCGTTGAAAGCTTATTGTCGAATTTTTAATATTCGAAGCGCTCGATTATTTATGATTTTTAGCGTCGACTGAATTTTCGTATTATTTTCTCGGACTATAGTCTACAATATTTTATCTAATCACTTCCCATGTATATATTGATAGTATCAATAAATCTCATAGTATGTTGCGCAAGGCGGACCTCGTTCCAAAGGCATAGGTGGCCGAATTTTCGAATTTCCATACGAATTGCCAGGCTCCGCAAGGTTCTCGAGAGGAGAAAGGCCATATTACTCGGATGCCCTCGTTTGCGAAGGCGGAATGCCGAATTACAACACCGACCTTAGCCGAACTATTAAGTTATGCTTTGGAGTTGGAAACTCGGGAGTTATGGCAAATTAAATCGCTCTGTAAGATCTTCAGAGGAGGGGAAATTTGTGGAAAAGGAGTAATGAAAAGGAGGAAAAAATAGACGTTGAATGCGAACAGTAGAATTGCAATCGAGGGAAACTTTCCTAATCCGTGTTTTATATTTTTTCGACTTTTCTCCTGTTTCTCGTTTTCTTTACGTTTGTCGATAAAACGTACCTTGACTGTTTTTGTAGAGCGATAAAATTCCTACAATTTGCATTAATTTATTCTAATTTATTCCGAATACTCACGTGTTAAAAAATCAATCGATTGAAAAGAGGTCAAAAAATTTTTTTTTGTGCCCAAATTTACAATATAAATTATTTTTAAATCGAGTGCAATATGTGATCATGGATTCAGTAATTCAGTCTTATAAACAAAATCGCAAAAATGGGAGCAACCTCAATTTATATCTTCAACGAGTCCTCTTCTAAATTGCACCGAGTTTCCATTATATTTATTCCATTACTATTCCATTATATATATTCACGTCCATTATAATTATTTCTGTCGCATTGTTATCATAAAAGAAATTATATAATCAAAATTAATTTAATTTAAACCCTTTTTAAAGTAAAGTTCTTTTACAAAAACCAACGTATTTTCCTACTCAGCTAATTTGAAAGGTTTTTTCAACCTGCATATCTCGGAATAAATTAATATCTGAAATGTGCCAATTGTTGGAAATTTAATACTCGGCATAAACCATCTGAAGATATTTTTATATATTTCTGAACCAAAATAAGAATAGGAGAATCGAAAAAATTACGAAAATTTCTCAATATTCAGCGGCCCCAGAGTTATTTCGAAATTCTCGAGGTCGAAAAATTGAATTTAAAATCGCTGATATTATCTCGAATGTTGCGAGTACAGTTGAATGCGAGGAAATAATAGATTTGGGAGGCTACGAGGGTGTAAATCTGTCAGTATCGCTTTGCCTGCTTTCTGGCGTAGTTCAGTGGAACTGAAATGAATCCATTCCACAGCTTCGACCTTAGCTCTCCACAGATCGTGCCAGCAATCTCAGACGGCTGTCTAGTGCGAATCAAAACTGTTCTCTCAGCATAAACACGATTCACAATTCGATTGGCAAAATCGCAATATTCCACGTGTTTCCCATTTTCCGTTAAATATTTGCGCGTTCTATCCGTTAATCGGAAGCGAAGAGAAAAATGTAAAGAAAAATAGTAGTATTTTGTATTTTGTTTGGAGTTGTTTCGTTTGTATTTTGTATGTTGTTTGAAGTATTTCGTTTCAAAATTATGTTCAATTTTGTTTCTAAATTATGTTTAATTTTGTTTCAAAATTATGTTTAATTTTGTTTCAAAATTATGTTTAATTTTGTTTCAAAATTATTTTAATTTTGTTTCAAAATTATGTTTAATTTTGTTCCAAAGTTATTTTAATTCTGTTTTAAAATTATGTTTAATTTTGTTTTAAATTTATGTTTAAGTTTGTTTCAAAATTAGGTTCAATTTTGTTTCAAAATTATGTTCAATTTTGTTTCAAAATTATGTTTAATTTTGTTTTAAAATTATGTTTAATTTTGTTTAAAAATTATGTTTAATTTTGTTTTAAAATTATGTTTAATTTTGTTTTCAAAATTATGTTTAATTTTGTTTTAAAATTATGTTTAATTTTGTTTTAAAATTATGTTTAATTTTGTTTCAAAATTAGGTTCAATTTTGTTTTAAAATTATGTTCAATTTTGTTTTAAAATTATGTTTAATTTTGTTTCAAAATTATGTTCAATTTTGTTTTAAAATTATGTTCAATTCAAATAGTATTTTCTATTTCAAATAGTATTTTTTTGGAGTTGTTTTGTTTGCATTTTGTATGTTGTTTAGAGTATTTTTTTCCTCGAGATTATCAGAATTTACTCGAGCAAAGAAAAATAGAATTAATTTTTTAATCGAATTTAAAATAGGCTATTTCCAACTTCATGAATTTCCCAAGGCATACTTAGTACATTCGAAGTTTCGAAATTATATTATTTCAACCCGTCAATATTCGCGCTCTGCATACTCGCAGAGTCAAGTTTCACTAGTCACGACAAGTCGTGCTAATGGTCGCAAAAGAGACGCCGAATACGGGACTTTTCCCCGTCCCGGGGCATGTCATCAGACCTAAGAAATAATGATCTTAGGAGTGAGAAAAATAGAATTAGCCGTATCTCCTCGAATAATAAATTTAATATTGAGAAAATTATTAAGACGCGGAGATACGCAAAATCCATCCGTCTCAACCAATTAAAAAAAAATTAGGTAAGTATATTTATATTGAAAAAAAAAAAATTAAAAAAAAATAATAAAAAATAATAATAATAATGAATAAATAAATTTTTATTGTATAGACATCTTTGTCATTACAATGATTGGCAAATTAACATATTTTCTGAACAAGTCTTCCCTTCGGTAGGTAATTAGGTAATACAAAATAATTCATTTTATGGTCGGGGAACCAAGATTACATCTTACTCTCCAAGCATAGATTAAACATTTCATTAGTCAGCTACTCGTATACGGCTAGAAGCAAAACTAAATTTGGCTTAAGATGCCCATTAAGTAAATCATCTGTTTATTCACTCATAAAAATAGCCTTCATTAAAAATAATTTAAAAAAAATAAATAATAAAACAAATGGAGAAAAGTTGGTCATAGCGATACTTGACGCTCAAACGGTCGAAATTTAGACTTAAGACGTCGACATCGATGTCACAAAAATACATCGATGGATCAGAATAAAAAAATCTATGTCTACGCTTCGATGTTTTTTGACATCAATGTTTCATTCCGATATTTTCATTTTTTAATTTTTTTTTTTTTTAATTAAAAGCTCTGTTTTTTTTCTTTTTCTGGTGTATAAATCATTCGTGGGGTTATTTGAAACTAATTAGTAAGGAAATTGTGTGAATTTTTATTTATTTCCAAGTGGATTGAGAAAAAGGCAATACTTGACTGATTTTTACACGGCTCTATTTTTTTAACCAAATTGCTACCTCAATTTTGAAGGAATTTTTGGGGGTTTTGAGGAGGAGACGATTCGTATGATTATTTTATCATATTGTTTACATATAGTATATTTATAAAATTCGAGAATTTTTGGAGCTATAAAAATCGTACCATAATCGTCGAAACGCTTGTCAAACACTCTCTTCAGCTCTGCGAAAAATTTAGCTTTTAATTTGATAACGAAGAAAGATAAAAATGATCAATATTACAATGGTTGCTAAGGAGTTTTCCATCAAAGTTACCAACCCCGTTTTCGGTGGAAACGTTCACAAATATTCGGAATAACTACTATCAAAAATGGATAATTTTTTATAACCATTATCGAAGCGAAGGAATCATAAATAATTGTACAATAATTTGCAGCGGTTTCCTCATATTTTTTCTGAAAAGTTCACCCTTCGAAGGATCCCTTTTACGGGGAAAGTTTCCCTCCGTCTGAGGGATTTTTGGCAACGCTGATCGTTCCGCTTGACTGTTCCGACTGGTCGTTCTTTCCAAGTGCACACTATCTGCCAGTGCTCATCCGCCCTTCGCTCGGCCGTAGTTAAATCGTTTCGCTGCCGTCGAATATTCCTTCGACGTTCTGTGCATTTTGATTGGAATCATTCGGTGTAATTGATACGCGATCAGTGAAACCGCGGCAAGTGCTAATCGGCGACAACAGCTTCATCTCTACTTTGGGTAATTAACGTCTATTCATTCGCTGATTTTATCGCTTATTTAGAAGTTATATTGATTTTATTTCGCGTTTGTATGGTATGCTAATTTTTCTATTGATATTGATACGCTGCGTTACTGTTGATTGAAAGCTAACTTTCAAACAGCAAGAGCAAATAATACAGCTGAACATGGAAAAAATATAGAAAATTAAATTTAAAAAATACTATATATTGTCACTGATTGTAGAATCTATATATTCTGCGATTAATGACTGTATATACTTTTTTTCTTATTTTATTTTGAAGAATATATAAATAAAATAAGAATAAATAATCCATATTATGGAGTCTGCGATTACAAGAAGATCTAGACAAGCCAATAGTGAAAAACCGAGTGAATCCGACCTTATTTTTACCACATGATCTCCGAGAGACGAGAAACCTCGTAATTTTCGGACGTTTTTCACTTTTTCGCGTATAACTCGTTAACGAAGCCTCCTACAGATAAAATCGTCTAGCCCTCAATTGAAGTTCATTAAATTCTCCGTCGAATGACCTATCGGAACATTGAAATCGGTTCACCCGTCTAGGAGCTATCGCTCGTTGAAAAACCATTTTTCTCCAATATCTTCGAAAAAGTCGATTTTCGCCTCTGTAACCTCAAAACGGTCACTCCAGGGGAAAAATTCATGAAGAGAAATGAAAGCCCTCTAGTTCAACAATTGTAGTGTAATGACGAAATCGAACTTTATCATAAACAATTGAATATCGTCCAGATAAATATTACAGCTTGAAGTAAATTATTGAGAAACAGAAACTGTGAACCCACTAGTGGAAGTACTGTGTGTTATTCTCCATAAAATAATTTCTGATTAGTCAGGTTCACTCAGTGAAAACTATCTGACGATTTTATCAAATTTGATCAGTACGCTGACGATTTTTCACGTTTCATTCCATATTCGACTTTTATGACGTATAGGGCGTTCCGAATAATTACTAGTAACTACTAATTAAACGTGGAAAAAATATTGTTGGCCTTTAATTAATTAGATTAATTTCAGATTAGATTCCTACGATCGACGGCTTATCCAGTTTATTATTATTAATTATTATTATTCCAGTTTATTATTATTAATATTAAGTTTATTTATTAATTTCAAATTAATTAATTTTCATTTAAAATAAATATGCCCTTGGCAGGCATTGAAGGAAATTAATTTCAAAAATTGGTTTTCTTTTGACTTTCCACCGGAACAATATTGTTAAATTACTTTCGACAAATTATTTTCCGAATTTCCAGAGAAGTTCAGCTGAGAAGCTGAATAATCGCGGATTAATATTTCCTTACATTTATCGCCTTGTTCGAATTCTAGATGTCATCTTTTGACGTTAGAGTGTGTTTATATTGCAAAAAAAAAAAAAAAATACAAAAATTATTGTAACAGCTGAGCGCGGTCGCTTTAGGTCCAAGTAGTAACCGGAGTACGAGGCTGAATGATCGATACCGAGTCGTCCCAGCTGTGGGTTCTTTTGTGAGGGAACGCCTATATCCAGTCCTTGTATCCCGCATTCGAACCGCAACACGAATACGTTTCGTCAAGGAGTTTATATTCACGCAATAATTTATTACAGCTGTTAACGAGTTGATTAATTACTTAAAGCGCTAGTTTTCTCAGTTGGTAATTTTTATAAATTTTTTTCAGCCCTGGATAAATAAACATAGTCTTCATTTTTGGTTTATTATTCAATAATAAACCATTGTAATCGCCCAAGAAAAAAAAATTTCTAACCCCCCCTCAAAATTTGATGTTTTACGTTTCAAGGCATGTAGAATCCGAATATCCAATAAAAAAATTTCTGTCCGTACGCCGTTAGCAGTTTTCCGGCCAAACTGTAAGAGCTAAAAATTTAAAATTTTCACCAAAAATCAATCTCGGTCCTACGACGGCCCAATTCTTGAACCAACTTGCTAGCTCAATTTTAAGGGTATTTTTGGGGGGTTTTGAGGGGGAGAAAATTCATATTTTCTAAGGTTTTTCAGAGAAATGTGTACGTGGTATCAAATTATATAGATTTTTGGACGCTGAATCGAATGAGACCATCGCCGGGTCGATAGCTTTATTGGTTCTCGAGTTATCGCAGCTTTTGTGAAAAATTTGGGAGATTTTCAGAAATTTGACACGAGGGTATAACTCGAGAGTTCTTGGAGCTATAAAAATCGTTCTATACTCATTGGAATGGTCGTTAAACACTCTCTCCAGCTGTATCGTTAGGCAACAGGTTTACTTTTTAATTAGGAAATTAAGAAAAATAAAAATGATTAAAATTACAATAGTTGCTACGGAGTTTTCCCCTATAGTTACCATCTGTTTTTCGGTGGGAACGTTCACAAATTTTCGGAATATTTAAAATGACAAATGGATGGTCTTCTTAAATCAATATTGAAGCGAAATAATAATAAACCACTGTACAATCATTTGCAGCGTTTTTCTTTCTCACGTCTTTCCCCTCCATTTTCGAGCCGAAACGTTCATGTTATTACTTTTCCTTTTTTTATAAACCTTCATAACCTTCGATACTCTTCGTATGACCGAGATTCCTTTCTGTTATCCCGTAGGAGGAATTCCACGCGGAGAATTCCGAGCGTGGGCGCAATTTTCGAAACCTGCAGTGGCAAATTCGTTCTTGGAGAGCGAGCCAATGAGAGCGTTTCTCAGTACGAGCGCTCTCATTGGCTCGCCCTCCTTAAAAACGCAGGGATTCTGCGTTCTTTAGAACACACGGAACGCTTGTGTGTAGTGAGCTTAGGGGAAGCATTTTCGAGATAGAAGTTATCATCGAAGGAATGCACACAAATCTTTTCATCCGAGGGAGCTTTTCTCGAAATTGCTCCACCTCGAGTTAGATTACTATTCCGGTTTCGGGGTTCGATAAAGAAAACCATCCTGCTCGCCTTTCCAATCTCGCTCAGCCCTAGACTGGTTTTTTTTTCACCGGTAATTAATCAGGCGAGTCTGTTTCAAACAGCAATACGTAGATTTTAAATTTATTATTTTTATTATTTATTATTTTAAATTTATGTGTAAAAAATTGTGCGAAACGTAGAAAAATGCTTCTTGTTCGATTCGTCGCATTTTTCATTGTACTGGGTTGGTGAGGGGGAGAAGAACCAGGCGACATATTCTCCAATTTTTTATTTTTTGGCCGAGTACTTTCGCCCCTTCGGGCATCCTCAGGGCGTTCTAAATGTGCCAATTTAGTACATCAGTGAAGTACCATAATTGAACATCTAGCCATTTTATTTTTTTAAAAACCGACATGCCTAACATGCAAATACTTTCAGGACGAAGAGAAGACCAGGCAGATAATGAATTATTACTAAAACTTTAACGACTGGCCGAACTTGGCTGTGGTAACCTATGGTTCCACGTAAGTAAAAAATTGTATATTAAAACAATTCGACTCTAATGCAACCTTGTACCTCCATGATAACAATTCACTAACGATGTACTAAATTGGCACATTTAGATCGCCCTGAGGATGCCCGAAGGGGCGAAAGTACTCGGCCAAAAAATAAAAAATTGGAGAATATGTCGCCTGGCTCTTCTCCCCCTCACCAACCCAGTACAAGTAGAAAAATGCGTAAAATTGTTGAAATAACGTTTCACCGGTCTATTAAAAACCGAAGCTCGAATCTCGCTCTGCTTCCAGTTTTCAAAAGCGCTGAAAATAATATTGCACAGACGTATTACTCGCATGTTAATCTTTATCTCCCTTAATCCGAACAACCGGTCATTAACGTCCCAGAATGGAGATCGAGAATAAAAGAAACGCATGGTTACTTTCGGCTCAGAGGAAAGACCATGACGAGGGCAGAATCGCCAGGGCTTGCTCCAATTCGCCGTGAATACCATTAAAAACACCGTTCTACCTTTTCTCGATAGAGCAACAGAAAAAATTAAGGCGAATGAGCGTTCATCGTCCGAAACATTTCACTTCCAAACGAAGCGCGAAATTCTCGCGATGAATTGTCATTTTTTGTCGAGGCATATTGGAGAAAAAATGTGGCAAAAGCTTTGGAATTGCATAGGAGTGCTTTTGTGTCTGCGATACGATTTAAATTTGCCAACGGTTTGAGAATGTTTGAATTTTGAATGACGAAACGGTGGTTTTTTTAGGTTTTTCGTTCGTAACTCGCAAACGGTGCATCTAACCGGAAATTTTAATTGGACTCGAATTAAAGAGCGTTAAATTTCTCGTCGAAAGACCTCCTTAAACGTCGAAATCGTTGACGTTACAATTGAAAGATAGCTATTTAAGTGTCTTTTTTTCGCCTGTATCTCGAAAACGGTACATTTTTCGCAATATTGTACTCAGTCTTTATTTGAAGAGCGTTAAATTTCACGTCAAACGTACAATTGGGTGGGCTCGTTCAGCTAGAAAATATCAGGACATTCACAATGTCCTATTTTGGTCCTTTTTTCGTTTTTCGCTTGTAACTAAGTGTTGATTTTGAAAAGTTCCTGTTTTTTTTTTCTCAAAATGAAAAATTGCGGAATATTGCAATAAACGAGGCGAAAAATGCGCATACTAAACGTGCCCTCTCCGCCTTGAGAAAGTTTAACTCCTCGTAAATATCGCGTTGTACAATTTTCGATTAATTAACCCGCCGATTTATTCTCTCCGTCGAAATTAATAGCCGTTTTTTTACCGGGCCGGTTATAAATTCGCCGCAAATGACTCGCCTTTCGCTATAGCGATTCATGCGTTCGGCGAAGCGAGTCCGATTCCATCGGACTCAGAGCGCGACAGTTGAGAAAGAAAGCTGGAAATCTAGTTTCTCGTTGCTAATAAACCTCTTCGTCTTCATTTTAGCTCGGTCGTCAAATGGCTTGAGTCGCGTTCCGTTAAAAAAAATGCACTTTCACAGGCGATAGCGATTCTCAAGGTGATAAATACGGGCGGATAGAGTGCGAAATTTATTTTCCTACAAATGCGAAAAAAGTTGAAGCCGGTCAAGTCGTCGTGAACAGTTAAAAATAAAATTGTGCCGGCAGTTTTACAATTATTATAAAAATTAATTTTTTTCGGTTTGTATTAAACTCTAATTTTAAATAATATATTTTGTATAATATTTAGTAAAATAATAATTTTTCGGTTTGTATTAAACATTAATTTTAAATAATATATTTTTTATAATATTTAGTGGAATAATAATTTTTCGGTTTGTATTAAACATTAATTTTAATTAATATATTTTTTATAATATTTAGTGGAATAATAATTTTTCGGTTTGTATTAAACATTAATTTTAATTAACGTATTTTATACAATATTTAGTGGAATGATAATTTTTCGGTTTGTATTAAACATTAATTTTAATTAATTTACTTATTTTATATAATATTTAGTGGAATGATAATTTTTCGGTTTGTATTAAACATTAATTTTAATTGATATATTTTATATAATATTTAGCGGAATAAAAAAGAAAGAAAAAAAACGGGGTCATAAAATTTTGATGTGCTATATCACTAAAATGAAGGTCTAGTAAAAAAAAAAAACAACCAGTTTATTCTATTTTTATTTTTAATTCGATTTTTTGTATATTAATATTTTGAAATCGGGAAAAATTAATGTTTGTATTAAACATTAATTTTAATTGATATAATTTTATATAATATTTAGCGGGATAAAAAAAGAAAGAAAAAAAATGGGGTCAGACCTAGTAAAAAAAACAGTTTTTCTATTTTTTCTCAATTCGATTTTTTGTATAATAATATTTTGAAATCGGGAAAAAAACCGAAGGCAATTTCGTATAAATGCCCTACTTAATCGCTGCCCGTCTCAGTCAAGGTAATAGCTCTGCTTCCACATTTACCTGACAATGGAACCTATTGTTTCCATGTTAATGAAGAGATGAACATCTTTTCAACTTCCTATCAGTTAACAAGCGGGTGCTCACGATTATTGGAGTGGGAAAATGGAAATGGCCACCTTTAATGTCGCGTTGATGGGTTTCGAACGAACTCGGCCGCACGAAGTTCGGTGAACTTTTCTCTATCGTTTCCACTTCGTGTAACAATTATTCTTGAACGCACGAATAACTCGCGCAGGTGTGTAATGGGGTTCGTAATGAAAAACTGACAATAATTCGTAATTTCCTATGAATTTCTGTAAAATTCGTCATTATTTCAAAATTTTCTGTAAAATTCGTCAATTTTTCAGAATTTTCTGTGATATTTGTCATTATTTCAGATTTTTGTGTGAAATTCGTCAGTGTTCCAAAATTTTCTGTGAAATTTGTCATTATTTTAAATTTTTTTGTGAAATTCGTCATTATTTCAGACTTTTTCTGTGAAAGCCGTCAATATTTCAGAATTTTCTGTGAAATTCGTCATTATTTCTGTATTTTCTTTGAAATTTGTCATTATTTCAGACTTTTTTGTAAAATTCGTTGTTATTTCAAAATTTTCTGTGAAATTTGTCATTATTTCAGAATTTTCTGTGAAATTGGTCGTCATTTTAGAATTTTCTGTGAAATTTGTAATTATTTCAGACTTTTTCTGTGAAATTTGTCATTATTTCAAAATTGTCTGTGAATTTGTCAGTGTTTTAAAATTTTCTGTAAAATTTGTCATTATTTCAGAGTTTTTTTTTTTTTTTGTGTGTAAAATTTGTCATTATTTTAGAATTTTCTGCAAAATTTGTCATTGTTTAAAAATTTTTTTTGTGAAATTCGTCATTATTTCAAAATTTTCTGTAAAATTTGTCAATATTTCAGAATTTTCTGTGAAATTCGTCAGTGTTTCAAAATTTTCTGTAAAATTTGTCATTATTTCAGAGTTTTTTTTTTTTGTGTGTGTAAAATTTGTCATTATTTTAGAATTTTCTGCAAAATTTGTCATTGTTTAAAAATTTTTTTTTGTGAAATTCGTCATTATTTCAAAATTTTCTGTAAAATTTGTCAATATTTCAGAATTTTCTGTGAAATTCGTCAGTGTTTCAAAATTTTCTGTAAAATTTGTCATTATTTCAGAGTTTTTTTTTTTGTGTGTAAAATTTGTCATTATTTTAGAATTTTCTGCAAAATTTGTCATTGTTTAAAAATTTTTTTTTGTGCAATTCGTCATTATTTCAAAATTTTCTGTAAAATTTGTCAATATTTCAGAATTTTCTGTGAAATTCGTCAGTGTTTCAAAATTTTCTGTGGAATTTGTCGTTATTTCAGAATTTTCTGTGAAATTCGTCAGTGTTTCAAATTTTTCTGTGAAATTTGGCGTTATTTCAGAATTTTCTGTGAAATTCGTCATTATTTCTGTATTTTTTTTGAAATTTGTCATTATTTCAGCAGCATTTACAAAAATTATCGTTACTACGCTTTCGGCCGTTTTTCTTTCAACGTAATTGTCTAGGTAATCTATAAATTGCGTCGATCGTGGGGAGGAAATCGAAATCTCGGGGCGGAAATTGTACGGGAAATGACGTACTGCCTGTGGAACGTTGAGGATCCCTTTTGAAATTACTCTTGACCCAAGAACAACAGCTGTATTTGCGTTACGTGTTTACTCTGGCCGTTTCTCAGTTTTTCTTATTCCAAATAAAGCTTGCTCAGACGAGTAACAGATGTCAGGGGTGGGATTTTGGGTAAACAGGGCGTCAACAACTTCAAACAGACAAACATAGGCAGGTCGGCGCAAAAACGTCATTTTTGTCCCAGTCGCTCGTGAAAAAAGCTGACGTGAGCTTTGTTGTTGCATTAAGCGCTTATTTAATCTTAGATATGGCCGTAAATATCCGCGGTTTGGGAAGGTTCGAATACGAAAAATTGGGGAATTTTGAGGGTTTTTACTGTTTTTCGCTCGTAACTCGAAAACGGTGCGTTTTTCGAAAAATTGCATTCGGGTTTAAATTGAAGAGCGTTAAATTTCACGTCGAAAGACCTCCTTAAACGTTTTATTCGGTGGACCCGTTTATCTACAAATAGTAGTTGAAAAACGGCTTTAGGAACTCTGCTATTTTAGCGATTTTTTTCGATGTTTCGCCTGTAACTCGAAAACGGCGAGTCTGACGAGATATTTTGGTATTACTTTAATTAAAGAGCGTTAAATTTCACGTCGATAGGTCCCCTTAAACGTCGAAATTGTTGTAGCCGTTCAGCTACAATTGAAGGTTGAAAAAACGGCAACTCTCATATTTTAACGATTTTTGCCTGTATCTCGGTGAAATTTTTCGCTAAATTGCACTCGGACATAAATTGAAGAGCGTTCAATTTCACGTCGAAAAACCTCCTTAAACGTCATAATTGGGTCGGCCGCGATTGAGGCTCGAAACTTGGCTTCAAATGTGATTAGATGTGAGACCTTGAAGGTAATTCGAATCGCGATTTTATACTTGGAAAGTTCCAATATTTTATTTCGCCCGTGGTCCTTGAAAATTGCAATAAATGAGTCGATAATTGGAAAGTGTCGTAATATTCGAGTCCAAGGGAACGTAGCGTCCGGCGAATCGCTCCAAGCAATAAATATAGTGATGATAGTCGGCATAAATGTTACTAGCCTTCCTGCTCTTGAACAGCGTTCGAAGGGGGCCCGTGAAAGTTTTTCGAAAGGTTTCGGCGACAAGATCCTGAACCGAATGTATTTTTTCCGACTAAACAATCTAATGAATTTCGAAGAAAGTCGGCTTAAATTTCGTAACGGGAATAGAACTTTTCGGAAGTGAAATAGTTTATGTCCTGCTCCGGCAGCCGATGCTGACATTCTCAAATGCGTTTAATAATTGCGGCTAAACCGCTATGTTGAATTTGCCGTTTAAGGAGGTCTTTCGACGTGAAATTTAACGCTCTTTAATTCGACTGCGAGTGAAAATGTCCGTCCGACGCTCCGTTTTCGAGTTACGAGTGAAAAACTGAAAAAAGTGCAGAGTAGCTTGAGCAACTGGAGTAAGTGCGCTTCTGCATTGTGGCTAAACGGCTAGAGCGATTTTAACGCTTAAGGAGGTCTTTCGATGTGAAATTTAACGTTATTTAATTTGAGTCCAAGCAAAATTACCCGTACGATGCGCCGTTTTCGAGTTACAGACGAAAAACTGATAAAAAAACTGATATTCTTAGCCTTTTTTATTCATTTATTTAACTTTTTTGAACCTTGTGCAATTTAAAGTTGTATCGAAAACATAAAAATACTTCAATGCAGTTTCTGAGCTCTTTTTAGCTTTTTTTCAGAACAAAGTGTCGGAATTATGATAAGTTAGACCTATTAAAACTTTTTTGAGGAGTTTATTTGTTCATTTATTTTTTTTAAGGGAGTTTATGTATTTATTTTTTTTTAAAGGTTTTTGACGTAAAATTTAACGCTTTTTTATTCAATCAGGAGTATAATTTTCTGTCCAATTTTCCGTTTTTATGCTGAAATTAAAAAACCTAACACGGCAATGCCTTCATATTAAATTACAAGACAACTCCCAATCCACGTCTTATCTAGAAGAAAACGGTACAGACAATAGTAAATATAGCACAACACAGGCGACGATTTGTCTGCTCTAGATTTTCAAAAGAATCAACAATAACGGAGGTAATTTTTAGAAAGTTACCCCGGGGACTCGATTTAAGCTATTATGAGAACATCTAGACGATACAGATCCATTGTGTTTTTGTTGTCACGGCTCCCTGCCCTGAAAGCGCCATCTAACTTATCTCAAAACCGCTTTCCCCTCAGAGAGGCTATCGGTCTTTGTTGAATTAGGTTGCAATCAAGGGACCTCGCTTTCTACAGACGATGGAAACTCGGAAAAAAATAAGTTGAAATAGTTAAGAAGCAGAAAAAGATTATTAAAAATTCGGAGCACCTTGATTGGTCATCTGTATAGGGCAGGTCGGCGCGAGAACGTAATTTCTTGTTTCAGACGTTCGAGAAAAATAACTGAAAGAGCATTGAAGTGCTCATATATAATCTATATAAATTAAATCTTACTTACGACTTGAAACACTCGTGGTTTCGAGCGGGATCGATTTTTGAAGGACGAAAAGCGGAGAAATTTTAGTTTTCCCCTCGTTTTTCGTTCGTAACTCGGGAACCGTACATCTCACGAGAAATAGCATCAGAATCGAAATTAAAGAGCGTTAAATTTCACGTCGAAAGACCTCCTTAAACGTCGAAATCGTTGAAGTTGTTCCGCTACAATTGAAAGATAAGAAACACTGCTATTTAATTTTTCCCCGTTTTTCGCCTGTATCTCGAAAACGGTACATTTTTCGCAAAATTGTACTCAGACATTAATTAAAGAGCATTACATTTCACGTTTAACGACCTCCTTAAATGCAGAATTACTGGGCTCATTCAGCTACAATCAATAGTAGAAAAGAACAGGAAATTCACAATTTACCGTTTTGATACCTTTTCGGGTTTTCGCTTGTAACGAGCAAACGGCGAATCTGGCTTGAAATTTGACTGAGTGAAATTAAAGAACGTTAAATTTCACGTCGAAAATCGCAGCTGCAGTTAAGCTGCAATTGATGCTTTAGAATCCGCTGTTTTAATGCCTTTTTGAGGCACCGCTTGAGGTCCCGTGTCCCGTATACCTAGAGAACAATCCCCAATTCCGTTATTATTTTTTTTAAATCATTTATTTTTTAATATTTTTTCTTTTTTTTTCATTTTTATTATTATTTAAATTATTTTATAGTATTATTTATTTTTATTGTATAAGTCTTTATTTAATTTTTATGTTTTTAAATGATTTCATATTATTTATTTGTATTTTTTAAATTTTATTTATTCGTTTATATATTTTTTAAATTATTTTATATTATTAATTAATTAAATTCTTTCTTATTTTATTTTTAATTATTTTTTTAAATATATTTTATTTCTTATTTATTTTTTCTGCAAGTTGAAGGGGAGAATAACGAGACGACCTCTTCTCCATTTTTTTTCTTTTATTACGCCGAGTACTTTCGCCCGTTCAGGCTTCTTCAGGGCATTATAGGACCAAGGGTACATATGACCTATTATTTATTTTTATTTACTTTATTTGTTATTTTTTATTTATGATTATTTATTTTACTATTAATTTATTTAATCATAGTTTATTAGTTTTATTATTTTTTCCGGCCTATTTAGACCAAAAATAAGTTGTGTTACAAAAAAAAATAAAATTTTCCGGTTACCAGAGGCAACAAGCTCGCCCGCCTATTTCCGTGTCACTGCCCGTTGTATATTCAATTTCACATTTTCGAGCTTGAAAATTGCGTTTCGCCTTTCGGGCGATTCCATTTTCAAATATCACGCCATTCTAATGGAGGGGATGGCAGATGTGCGGGGATCACGACGGTTCCTGTTTCTACTCCAGTCCCGCTTCGTAGCAGGGTCGTTAGCCCGAAGTCGAACGTCAGTCGACTGTGTCCAGTTGGCACACGATTCGCTTCAATCTCCCGCCTCTGCATTCTCGGGAGGAGAATTTCCTATTTTTCACTTCCACATTACCGTAGAATTGTCGAATGTGTCGTAAGGCGAATAGAACGGTTGTGTTTCGACAGAAAATTGAGCATTATGAGATCGAATCCCATAAGCTGGTATTTAAGTTTGGCAATAAATTCGAATTGAGTTCATCTTATAGCAGCAATTAGGCGAAATAATTGTCTAATTTAGTTCAATGAAATAATGGACTATTCGATAATCTTCAGATTAGGAAACCAACATTTTTAGATGAGCAGACTAACGCGAGCCTCAATTGCGGCCAGACCGCTTCGCCAATTGCGATGTTGGAAGAGGTCTTTCGACGTGAAATTGAACGCTCTTTAATTCGAGTCTAATTCAAATTTCCGGTTAGATGCACCGTTTGCGAGTTACAAGCGAAAAAACCGTAAAAAGGCACTAAAACAGCGGATTCTAAAGCTGTTTATACCATCAATTGCAGCTTAACTGCAGCTGCGATTTCGACGTTTAAGGGGGTCTTTCGACGTGAAATTTAACGCTCTTCAATTTCACTCTCAGTCAAATTTCAAGCCAGATTCGCCGTTTGCTCGTTACAAGCGAAAACCCGAAAAGGTATCAAAACAGTAAATTGTGAATTTCCTGTTCTTTTCTATTGATTGTAGCTGAATGAGCCCACCTAATTCTACATTTAAGGAGGTCGTTAAACGTGAAATTTAATGCTCTTTAATTAATCTCTGAGTAAAATTTTGCGAAAAATGCACCGTTTTCGAGATAAAGGCGAAAAACTGGGGAAAAATTAAATAGCAGAGCTTCTTATCTTTCAATTGTAGCTGAACAACGTCAACGATTTCTACTTTTAAGGAGGTCTTTCGACGTGAAATTAAACGCTCTTTAATTCGAGTCTAATTCAAATTTCCGGTTAGATGCACCGTTTGGGAGATACAAGCGAAAAAACCGTAAAAAGGCACTAAAACAGCGGATTCTAAAGCTGTTTATACCATCAATTGCAGCTTAACTGCAGCTGCGATTTCGACGTTTAAGGGGGTCTTTCGACGTGAAATTTAACGCTCTTTAATTTCACTCTCAGTCAAATTTCAAGCCAGATTCGCCGTTTGCTCGTTACAAGCGAAAACCCGAAAAGGTATCAAAACAGTAAATCGAGAATTTCCTGTTCTTTTCTATTGATTGTAGCTGAATGAGCCCACCTAATTCTACATTTAAGGAGGTCGTTAAACGTGAAATTTAATGCTCTTTAATTAATCTCTGAGTACAATTTTGCGAAAAATGCACCGTTTTCTAGATAAAGGTGAAAAACCGGGAAAAATTAAATAGCAGAGCTTCTTATCTTTCAATTGTAGCTGAACAAGGTCAACGATTTCTACGTTTAAGGAGGTCTTTCGACGTGAAATTAAACGCTCTTTAATTCGAGTCTAATTCAAATTTCCTGTTAGATGCACCGTTTGCGAGTTACAAGCGAAATTAGTTATTTTCGAACGAATTGAGCTCGCATTTTGGTTTATTATTCGTCTATTTATTCTATAGTTTTCGATTCTGCGGCCGATTTTCGCTCGAATCCGTTCAGCCAACGCACTTGGAAATCGATAGCGTTGTTTGTATTCTTGTCTTGTGTTACACCTATCGATCCAACACGTTCGGCGCCGTGTTCGGCGTCAACCCTCCTGGCGATTCGGAGTGACACTTAGGAATTTACTGCCTCGGCTTGACGACTAGTTTCGCCGAGCCGAATTGATTTTTAGCCGTCAAAATTGCTGTAACCTCTCGCTAGGTAGTTAATATTGCGATTTTGATAATTTACGTTATTTTTAACCGACTTCAAAAATAGGAATTTTTTTCAAAAATAGGAAATAGCAGTTTTTTTCGGTATTTGTTGTCCGCTGGCGTTCAGTAACTCAGATCGAGTTAGTTTTTTTTTTTTTTTTTTTTTTTTTTGAAAAGGTGGCTATCCGGGTAGGTCGGGTGATTTTTTAAAATTGAATTCATCCAATAGTTACGGCCCCAGACTCGGAGAAATGCTGTAAAACGTGATTTTCCGCGGAAACGTCAACTTTTGACTTTGCGAGATTATAACTTCTAGAGAAATCGCTCGATCGTTTTTTTTTTATCATTTATCTCCCTATGAGGACCTAGCTCCAATTTTCGTTCGGTCACGCTTGCCACGCCATCTAAAGGATGCAAAACGATAATAGATTTTCTATGAAAATCGATTTTTCAAGCCGATATTCAATTTTTTACCATTGATTTTCAACGATTATCGGCAGATTAAATAAAAAATGAGAACAAAGCCGATAGGTACAACGGCGATCCACAATTATTGTTAGTCCTACAGGACTTCCTTTAATTTGACTTTGAATATGTGCACCTTTTTTTAATCATCGAATTCAATTTCACTTGCAAAATATCGACGTTCTCCATACTTTTGACCAATTTATCGAGCATCGATACTTTTTAAAAATATCGGTTTTTAGCCTTGGTTTCAACTTTTTTTCCAAGATTTGTAACTTGCACAGTGGATAATTTGAACAAAAAGTCGTCAATTCAGATGTTTGAATGTACCAAAAGATAGGTAATTTAACTGTGCACATTTTCCCCATATTTACCTATCTATTTTTCAACCGTTTTTGCGTTATTCAACAATATCAGTGGAATATACAAAAAAACATCACATTTTTCAACTTTATACCTTATTTTCATCTATTTAGTGCAAAAGAAACAAAGAATGGACCGTATATTATTGATATACACATCATAAACTATCATTATGCTGATTTTGAGCGAAATCGATGCTAAAAAATTTTTCACAGAAAATCCAAGGGGTACCCCTGCGATTTTTTCCAACCGATCATTTAACGAATTTTTACTCCTCTCTCATTAGAGATAAAAATCTGAAATTTTTAGGAAAGTTGTATCTTACCAAGATGTATTTTTGTTATTTTTTTCAATTTTCGGAAAAATCTGCAAGTGGTCCAAAAAAATCAGTTTCTGAAAGCTCGAAAATTGGACGTTAACCGTGATTTTCGGGGTCAAAATTTATGCGAATCAATTCTTTTAATATGCAGGAGTCTTCATTTGAACGCCTTACACACGTACATAGCAAAAAATTCGGTGGAAAAAATTTGAACAGCGCCCCAGAAATTATTTTCCGTAAATCGAGTTTCTCGCCGGCCGTAATTTCAAGCTCCGGTAAGGGTGAAAAATTAAATGTTCGTTTTCAAGCGAATTTGATAGCTATTCTTATAGGAAATTTAACGCTGAATCCGAATTTGACGTCAAAACAACGGAAATTTGACGACAACTTATAGTTTTTCATATTTTTAGTATTACGCTACTTGTTTTTAACGTTGAAATTCCGTTTCAAATACTTACAGTACTGTTCAAATTTGATTAATGAACGATTCCTACAGGAAATTGGACGTAGAATTCGAATTTAAAGTGAAAACAATCAAATTCTAACAATTGATGTAGTATAACAAAAATACTGCTTGTAAAGAGGTCGTTGCACTATAATTCGTGATTTGAGGCTACACGATACGGAATTATTCGCTTCGGTAATTTTCCGCATTGGCGTTCCTTGGAAAATCGTGATCCTTATACAATTAATGCCACGTAACGCGTTCGGTGGTCGGAAATTTTTCCTGCTCTACTACTTATTCGGATTTCTTCAACTGCTTTACCGCCGTGGAAATGATAAACCTATCTGATGCAATATTTTAACTCTTACTTTCTTCTGAAAAACCTCCGTAAACTTAAGAATCGGTCCAACCGTTCAGCTACAAAAAATAGTTGTAGAGAAGGAGTTTCAGAATTTTACGTTTATCAAGTTATTTGTTAAAATCTTATTCGGACTCGAAAATAAGTAATAATAATAATAATAATCAATAATTTATTAACAATAAAAATAATTAATACTTATCATAGATAACAATAATTGATCAAAATTAATAATAATAAAATAATACTAATAATTTATCATTTATTTATAATAAATAATATTAATAATAATACTATTACTACCACCTGCAAATACTATATTACTATTTATTAACACTATTACTGTTGTTATTATTATTTACTACTTATTATTATTATTATTATTATTATTATTATTATTATTAGTGTTATTATTATTAGTGTTATTTACTTATTATTATTATTATTATTATTATTATTATTATTATTATTATTATTAAAATTATTATTATATTTTTATATATAATATATAAATTATTTAGTTTTAATTATTTATTTTTATAATTTATTCACTTTTTATTATTTTTTGCTATTTTAAATTAATAATTTTTTTTTTTTTCTTTCAATTTGACATAGAAAAACTTCCGTGTTCAGAATCAATTGATAACTTGAAGGGAACAGAGCTTCGAAAATTTAAAATTTGCTACTTCGTCGATTGATTTTTTTCAAACGGCGCTTTTGGCGCGAACTTCGACTGAGATTGGAATTGAAAAACGTAGAATGTCACGTCGAAATATCTCCTTGAACGTCGAAATCGATGATGCGGTTCAGCTACGGTTGAAGGTTGAAAAATGGCTTCAGAAGCTTATGTCAGTGCCTTCTGTCGCTTTTTAGCCTGTAACTCGCAAACGGTGCATTTTGCGGAAAACTCTACCGACAGAGAAATTGAAGAGCGTTAAATTTCACGTCGAAAACCCTCCTTCGACGTTAGAATTGATGAATCCGTACAGTCACAAGTGACAGTTGAAGTGAAGAATTGGCTGTTTGCGCGCCTTTTTCAGTTATTCGTCCGTTACTCGAAAACGGTGCGAATCGACGGATTTTTTATATACAACCGAATTGAAGAGCGTTAAATTTGACATCGAAAGACCTCCTTAATCGTCCAAATCGCTTTAGTCGTTCAGCCGCAATCGTAGCTCGAAATTAGCCCGTGCCAGTGGATGCGATTTTGCTTTTCTTCTTTTTATTCTCGTTCCCTTCGCTTTTCTAAATTATTCTTCTTTGCTTTTTCGTCAACTTCGGACATTTGTTGACAGCTGATACAAAAATCGGTGCTGCGTTTGGTATTATCCGAACGGCATTATTCCCCTGTGTCGGCGTCCGACCCGATTTCTCGCAGTTGAACGCAAGATAGCCTGTTAATCGGACTCGGTCAGGTCGAATAACAAAAGCGACAGACCACCATTGTCCGCTGTGACGCAACATCTGTCGTGACGGATATGCCGACGTAGGCATTGGGAAACATTGAGAAAAGCCGAGTTCAATTTGCAATCGGATCGCCTTTTTCATCAGGATTCCCATCAAGACGTGGGAAAGGACGATCGTGCACCTGCGAAACGTGTAAGGTGAAAAATGGCTCCGGTTCGGAGCGAAAAACTCGCGCTTCTTTCGAATACGATCGAATGTGTAAATTTATTGTGCCGATGATTTCATTCGTGTGTGTCTTCAATTGTTTCCGATGAAATTTGGGTCCATTTAAATTTTTTCCAGTCATATATTTTTTTAATTGTTTCAGTTTATTTATTTATTTTTTTTTTTTGTCCAACCTTCTTTCAAGTTCAGGTTTTTTGGTCCATTATTTAACAATTATTTTTTCCCTATTTATTTTTTCATTCACTTTTTTAGTCTATTTTTGATTCATTTCATTTTTTCTTCATTTAATTATTTTTGTTAATTTGATTTTTTTAAATCTATTTTTTGTTCGCAAAATTTTTTAGTCCTTTTTTCAATTCATTTGTTTCCCAATAGTTTGGTCTTTATGTTTTTCTGGTCTATTTTTCTTAGATTTAACTCCTTCCAGTCGATATAGAATTTTTTTGAATTTACGTCCATTATTATTTTTTTATTCATTAATTTAATTTTTTTAGCCTATTTTCGCTATTTAGTCTGTTTTTTGTCAAAATTTTCAGGCTAATATATTTTTTAGTATTTTTTGTTGTTAATTTAATTTTATTTATTTTTTTAAATCAATATTTACTTTATTTAATTTTTTATGGTCCATTATTTATGCTCGTTTAATTTAATTTTTATGGTCCATTATTTATGTTCGTTTTATTTTCTAGTCCATTTTTATGTAATTTATTCAATTTTTCAGTATTCTTTTTATTTTTTATTCGTTTCTGTAGTCCACATTTCGTTCATGTGATTATTTTCTTTCCATTAGTTTTGGCCATTTGTTGTTTTTGCAATCTATTTCCCGTTATTTTAATTTTTTCAATCTATTGTGCGTTAATTAATTAATTTTTCCAGTATATTTTTCGTTAATTTGCTTTTTACAGTCTATTTTGTGTTCATTATATTCTTTTAGTCCTTTTTTTTTATTTTTTGTTTTGGTTCATCATTTTTGTTCGCTTGATTTTTCGTCCATTCTTTTTTCATTAAAATTGTTCAGTATATTTTTAAATTATTTGACTTTTAAAATTTTTTTTTAAGTTGTTTCAGTAGTCCACTTTTTCATTTACTTTTTTCCGTTGAGTTTGGTTCGTTTGACTTTCTTCAGTCCATTTTTCGTTCTTTTAATTTTTCCCTGGCTGTTTTCTATTCTTTTAATTTTTTCTATCTATTTTTTATACCTCGATTTTTCGTCTTTTTTCATTTTTGTGTATTTTTCTTCAATTAAATGTCTTACGGTCTATTATTTTTGTTAATTTTTTTTCAGCCAATATTTTCGTCCGTTTAATTTTTGTTCTTTCATTTTTTTCGGATCGGTTTTTACTTCTATCTCAGAAACGGGTTGTTTCTCTGTTGCAGAAGAACTCTGCTCGTGGTTACTCAGTGATGGAAGTTGGAGTCGCATCGTACAACGGCGTCATGCGCGGAACCGGCCCTTCCGGACCGTCTCCGGCTTCCGATGTTGGCGAGCGATCGCCAGGCAAAGGTCTTCACGTGAATTTCACCGAAAAAGGCGAAGTCAAAGAAAGGCGGGAAAAATTCCTCACGGCCAAATACGGTTCGCATCAGATGTCGCTGATACGGAAACGCCTCGCCGTCGAAATGTGGCTGTACGATGAGTTGCAGAAGCTCTACGAATCAACAGTAAGTCATAAACGTAGAATAGAAGAATTTAATGCGGTTGAATCTATGAATTTTAAGCGATTCGAGGCTCATACGCTTGCCAGATGTATTGGGAATACACTTGGCATAACATCTGCTTCTTAGACAGGTGGCGAATTCGGTCGGGATCGATGAAAGTAGGTTTTTTCAAAGTGATACGCGTGCGAGAAAGAGTTGAATTTCGCCTTAGCGGAACATACGCTTGGGAAACGGGGGGTTTGTACACTTGGCAGAACATACGTCTGGGAGGCAGGGTCAGAATTCAGCAATCGCACTATTTCATGTCGCCGTTGACTGAGCGATATTGTTGCCGTTAATTCTACGCTAAAAATTCCTCAGTTTGTCTCTTATTTTCGTCAGAAAATGAAAATTTCATTTGTCAGCTGGCGCCGTAATCGAAAAACGGATTGCGTGCCTGTGGAAATGAACGGCGAGGGAAAAATGGCATTTGGAGGTTGTACGGAGCTTGCGAGAGGGAGGAAAGATAGAAAGATCTCGGCATTCCATCTTGCAATAATGTGGTAGCAGAGTGCTTCCAGCCTCCGGCTTAATAAAGGAGCGAATCCTTAGTTATAATCTTTTTATTATTATTTTTTATATTTATATTATATATAAATATATTTCAATATATTTCATTTATATTTTATATTATTTTATGTTTTTCTAAAACGTCAAAATGCGACGAAACAGCAGATTCAGCTTCTCAAGTTGCGTTTTTTTCAATTGTGTCCGAACGGATGGGCCGAATACGACGTTTGAAGAAATCTTTCAACGTGAAATTTAACGCTCTTTAAATTCATTCATAGTAAAATTTTCCGTCAGATCAGGCGTTTGCGAGTTAGAGACGAAAAACTGACGGAAGAGCACATTTAGCTTCCTATGCTATGCTTTTTTAATTTGTAGCAAAACAGGAGCACCGATTACCACGTTGAAGGAGGTTTTTCGACGTGAAATTTAACGCTCTTTAATTTCATTCCGAGTAAAGTTTCCCGTCAGATTCGCCGTTTGCGAGTTACGAGCGAAAAACTGGAAAATGCCGACGTATTAAACGATTCCCTACGTATAGCACGTTCGCACACTTCACGTACTAAAAGTACTGTTACTTTGTTTGATATAGAATGATTTTTAATTCACTAGACAATTATCGCTCGTAGATTAATCGCCGCATTAGATTTAATAGCCGTTAATGTGGTCGGATTCTTGCTCACACGAGCACACGACCTTGATTAGATCTAATTGGAGCCTTGTCATTTTGGACAGTGCTTGTTTAATTTCTCAACGGTGAAAGCGCATTGTGATTAACAATATACTGGAATTCTCTTGTTTCCTATCATTGCTTAGTTTATATGCCGTTCTAATAAATCTCTCACTTTGAACGGGCGTATCTTGATTGTTAGTTAATTTAGAGAAAAATGCATGGGACAAAAATCGTAGGAAATCTAACCCTCTACGATATCGGTGATAAGGTTATCCTTCGAAAACCGCTTAGTTTTGAAGTTACGAGCGAAAAACGGAACAAATGTCAAAAAAATTGACGTTTTTTGGCCCATTTTTTCATTCGTTCGGTTAACTTTTATTTAAAGCGTTTAAACATTTTTTCAACTCCTAGTCAATCGAAATTTTAACAACAATCTTACGGTTCCCGAGCTATAAAAATTCACAGAGCTGCAAAAAAAAAAAATTGTCAACGTTCATTTTATAAGTCTTCATTGATTGATAGTCTTCGTCGGGAATTGATTGCAATGGCTATTAAGATCATTTTCAGGCCGTTTTTGGGCCCAATTTCCAGAGTGAATAACATAATTACCTTAGGTATTTTCCTGGCATTAGCTCCGCAACTGTCGACGAAGCACTTTCGTAATTGGCAGCTTAGTTGCAAATTAGACCTCTCGATTCGTAACAAATTCAACGTAATTAACGGCTTTCGAAGCCCTCGAAATATAGTAGATTAATCCGACTGCTGACAGAGAATAAACAGCCTCGAATTAGATTTCCCGTCTTGATTTCGTACGCAAAAGTCGCGTGCCAGATACGATATTTTTCAAGCTGAAAGAATCAATGGGAAAAAAAACTTGGACGTCGTACAATTAACGACGAATACTATTACTCTAATTACAATTAATTACACTGATACAATTGATACTTCAACACTTCACGACAAATTTTTCCTTCAACATTATCCACAACCGTGGGAAAATAACAGAGGACATTTTCGACATTTTAATTCTTTAATTTTGTTGGAACAAAAATATTTTAAAACGATAACGAACGTTCAAAAAATAAAAAATAAATAAATAAAATGAATTGACGTGATTTTTTTCCTTCTAATTGAAACGCCGCTCGACTGAGCTTGTGCACGTGTGGCGCCATTTTTGAAAATCGAATGAGCGCTCGAGCTTTTTCGAAAACCAGCTATTACTGTATGGCATGACGGTTGCCGCCCTCGATCCGCTATCATTGGCCGAGAGTTATGAAATTCGTACAGAGCTGTTACCTAGATAAAGCAATAAACTGCGTTTTTTCCTAAAAGAAACAGAGAGAAGAAAATAACTTTTAAATAAAATTGTTTATTTGATTTTTTTTTTCAATTTTATTTTGTTTAATTTAATTTAAGTAATGCGTTTTTTCAAGAAAATAATACTTATTTATGAAAAAAATTTAAAACCAATAAACTGCGTTTTTTCCAAGAGAAATAGGGAGAAGAAAAAACTTATAAGTGAATTGTTTATTTGATATTTTTTAAATTTTATTTTGTTTAATTTAATTTATTTTTTCAGCAAGAAAATATTTTTTAAAAATTTTTAAAGAGATAATTCTATTTTTTCAAATTTAATTAATATATTTCTAAAAAATTATAAGGTTTTTAATTAAAAAAAAAAATGGAGATAAGAAGATAAAAATCTTACAGAAATTTTTTATTTAATTTGATTTTTTCATTTCGAAAAATTTTTTAAGAGAAAAGAAAAGAAAAAAAAAACATTTTTTAACGGACTTTTAAATTTAATTTTATTCTTTTAATTTTTTAATTTGATTTTTTTACATGGAGAATGAAAAAAATTCCAAGATATTTTTTACTTAATTTAATTTTTTAAGAGAAATTTTTATCTTTTTTAAATTTACTTTGTTTTCGAAAGAAATTTAATTAATTTATTTATTATTGATTTAATTTGTTTTTAAAATAAAAATCGAGAAAAGGAAAAGATCTTTAAGAAATTGTTTATTACATTCAATATTGTACTGTATTATTATTATTTTTTTCATGAGAAAAGGAGAAATTGGCAAAACATTTAAGAGAAAACGGGAAAAGGAAAAAAATCGTCCGGAATCCCGCTTTCACCGTTGAGATATTTGACGAGCACTGCCCAAAATTATGAATCCCTATATGCCCGAAAAGGCCCCAATTAGATCTAATCGAGGTCGTGCGAGCAAGCCGTTTTTCAAGTTCAGAACCCGACCACATTAACGATTATTAAATCTAATAATGCGGCGATTATTTTACGAGCGATAGTTGTCTGCTGAATTAAAAATCATTCTATATAAACATACTGAGTATGCCAAGTAAGCGATCAGTTGAGAATCGTTTTATATTAGTTATTCATTAGCTCGGAATTTTCTAGTTTTTCGCTTGTAACTCGCAAACGGTGCATCAGACGTCAAATAGTGATATGTCTCGAATTAAAGAGCGTTAAATTTCACGTCGAAAGAACTCCTTAAACGTCACAATCGGAGGATTAATTTGGCCACAGTTGAAATGGGCACAACTTGAGAAGTTGTACGTGCTGCGCCTTCGGTTTTTCGCTTGTAACTCGCAAACGGTGTATCTGACGTCAAATAGTGATAGGACTCGAATCAAAGAGCGTTAAATTCCGCGTCGAAAGAACTCTTTAAACGTCAAAATAGACCAAGAAATAAAGACGTGCTACGACAAAGAAAAGAAAAAAAATTACAAAAAAAAGTAGATTTAGAGGTTTGAAATTTCACTCGAGTTTTTTCACCGACCATGATAACCTGTCATACTCCTATCTAATTTTAGGACTTTCTTACGCCAACCAAAACATTGATAAGCTATAGCTCTCAATGGGATTAATATCTAGGACCTTTTTTCCTTCCAGTAGACACAAAATATTATCATGATCCAAGTGCTCAGGAAAGGGCGATTAAGATGACAGATAGATCGTTGTGAAGCCGTCTTTGTCCTGACAAGGCTTCGGACAAGGCTAGGGAGACGCCATGCATGACTAATGTTGGATCCTTTTGTTTCGCCGGCATTTCATTTTCGTCCTTTCATCAAACAATGGTACAATAAAATGAACTTCATTGGATAAAAAGAAAAAACGAGAGTAACATTATATTTGAACTTTTTCGTCACATTGGTATTCACAAACACATACTTCGTATAGAAAAAATATTTAAAATGAATATTAAAATATTTTTAAACTTTCTTTGCGTTCAAAAATAAATAAAACAAAAATTTGAGCGATGAGTATTGTAAAAGTGAGAGATTTTTATTTCGAACTGAGCGAAAAATAGCCCTTCCTTTCGATTAACTAGTTCGAATTGAGTTTTGTCGTCTAATTAATATCGACCTCGTATATTGAGCTAGGCATTAGGACGTATTTTTATCTAACTCGAATTTTAAACCGTCGGAAGAGGCTCTGTCTCGGTTTGTTCGTTCCAGGCGATTATAAATAACTCCGCTCTTCGGCCAACTTTCTCCACGTTTCGTGATTTTTCAATACTGCTTTAAATAATATGAGCCGAATTTTTCCGAAAACGAGTCAGCGGAGGGGAAAAGACCCCAATTATTGACACGGCAACCATTTATTGAAACTTGCACCTTCAACATGGAAAAATAAGCGTCTAGAAAGAAAAAAAAAAAAAAAAAAAGGGAAAATAAGCCGTCTAGGGATTCAAACTTGGCGCCAGTTCTTAGTTTAACTCATTAGGAACGTTTTCCCGCCGTGATCAAGTCAGCCATGAAAAGACATCAACAACAAAACAGCCCCAGTGTTGCCAAGTCTCCCCTTTCCCTAAATCCTCCCCCATTTTCGTGTTTGCTTTCTTTTTCCTTTTTTTAATGTGAAGGGTAGAAAAATCGAAAAAAAGCGATTTTTTTTTAGTCGACATGCTGACAAGTTGAGCAATTATTTTTATATTTATGCTATATGAGGGCCCCAACTTTTCTTGATTGTCAAGTTTTCATACCAACATGTAACCTGCTTTGCCTATAGATATTCAAAAATGGCGTCTACGTGTTTTACCATAATTGAAACTGCAAGAATTTTTTTTCTGAAATTTAATTTTTCAGGTTTTATGGTGGTTCTGATTTTATTAAAAATTTTATACCTTATGTATTTCAATTTATTTCATCATAATTGATTATACCTTGCGCTTCCTTCTCTTTAAAGCAATTTTTCGTTAAATCTGCAAGTTTTTGCTCAACCGGCATTTGCCCAATTGATAATTTTATATTAATGGCTCTGTGTATTCCCCCCTTTTTTGTTTAAAAAATTTAAAATTAAAAAAAAAATTCCCCTTTTTCTGATCGAGGTTTTCTCTAAATCTCCGCTTGAGCAACACTGCTTTTCCCGTCAGTAGGTATTTTTTCGTAATAATTGTGATCATCATCGTTGCTCTTTCGGAGTTTTTTTTCGGCTCGTTCGCTGCATGAATTTTACATCGAGTCTTGATGGAAGAGGATGAGGTGCTCCTCAGATGAAAAGCATCGAGATTGAACTCGCAGCTCACGCTTCCCCGAGGGCGTCAATTTATTTTCTCATATCCTTCGCCCAACTTGGAGTTGATGCTTATTAAAAATACATTCCACTATATAAGCGTATGAAAATATTTAAATATTTCGATTTTCGCTTTTTTTCCCCTATTTTAGGTGAAAAATCAAAAAATACGAATGTGTAAACTTTCAGATTCTACGCTCAAAATAAAGCGACTGCTTTCCTAAAGCAATTTTCACCCATTTATTTCCCTAATTTTTCCAGTTTCGGTATTTTCTGACGTTTAGTCCATTTAAACGGCCGTAACTCGTCCCGATTTTGAAGAAACGTGTTACGAATTTATAAATTACGGTTTTTATAAAAATAAAATACGTTTATAAAATTTGATGAAATATTTTCAAAAAATGTTATAAATTAATTGAATACGGCTTCATGAATATGTAACATATCAGAGAGCACCATTATATTTCCAGTCATATTTATATAATGTAAAAAAAAAATTGAATCAAATAATTATTTATTAAAAAAATGTCATTTATTAAAATTGACTTGGAAAATATCATATTTCCAGTCAAATGAATGCCTTAATATTTTTTCTAAGCAAAACAACTTATTAATTATATTATTTATTTTGAAGAGTTATTTCATCAATTCGTTATTCAATTGAGATTTAATTGATTTTAACTATGATCAATGTGAAATTGTATAATAAAAATTCAAGTATTGTAAAATGGAATATAAACAAATTTGAGCGCATTGTTGGGAAGTATATTGTTTCCAATCAAATTTATATCTTAATAATTGAAACAAATTAAATTACTTTTCCTGAAAATTAGTTCATAAATATTATTATTTACTAAAAAAAAGGGTTATTTATTTCATTGGTGATTTTTTTCACTCTTCGAAAATTATTTTATTGCAATTATTCTTAATTTTAAAATATTTATTATAATTATAATTATTATATTGTAATTTATTATTGTTATTATAATAATTACAGTTCTTTAATATTATTATAAATTATTATCATTTATAATTATTATATTATTTATTAATTATTATAGTTATAATAAATCAATATTATATTATTATAATAAAAATAAAAATAAATGTTATAAAACACGATTTTATAAGAAGGTTATAACAAATCTGTGTGCACCATAGTAAAATATTAAATTTCTACTGAAATATTGATGCCTGAATATTTTTCAAAATATAAGCTCAAATGCGAAAAAACTCAAAAACATAGTAAAAAATTCGGGAGGGAAAATCAATCGGAAAAACGTTTTTTGTAAAAATAATTCATTCAATTCCAAGCACCGCGAAAGAATTAAGTTTTAGCCGAGTTCAGAACTTTTCAAAAATGTAGTCGATTTTATTGAAACAAAATCGCCTTTTTTCCCCTGAATTTTTTTCAGTTTGCGATTTTCTGTCGTTTAACGAAATTTTCTGTAACTCGTTTTAATATATTAATATAACGAATCTGAACGGAAGTTTTTGTAAAAATTTTTCTGAATTCCAGTAGCCGAAAAACATTCGCTAAGATCTCAACTTTCTAGAATTGCGGTCGATTTTGTTGAGAGAAAAAAATTTGGCTTTTTAAGAGAAAATCGTACGGTAAAATTGTCGGATTTATTGAACGGAATTGTTTCACTTGGGTTTCTTTCTCATTCTTCGTATACGCTCCGATTCGAACGCCCATTGTTGAATAATTTTATCTAATCTCATTTGAATTATCGTTCCAGACGAAATCCCTTCGATCATTAAAGAGACATTCTTGAATATTGGGCGAGAAAAATATGCGACGGCAATTGTCAGCCTTGTTTAAATAGATTTTGAAGTGCCGAGGTCTAAAGAAAAGATTATGTTTTCTTATTGTCTCCGAAAATGAGCAAAAAATACGATACGTGTACGTTACCGTTCGAAAAATTAAATCTCTAGTCAGAAAAAATTTTTTTTAAAAATAATTTGTAATTTGTTCAACATATTTCGGCGATTAGTTTTTTTTAATAATTTTTAATCATTTAATAATTAATTTCGGCAATTATTTTTTTATTAATAATTTTTAATAAATTAATAATTTTTTAAAATAATTTTTAATAATTAATTTTTTTAAATAATTTGTAATTTGTTCAACATATTTCGGCGATTTATTTTTTGAAAATTCCGTCCGTGAAAACGTTAGAAATATTCAGGAAATTCGGCGATTCGATGGAAAATCTGGTGAGAAATCGAAAAACAATTTATATTGAAATTTAGGTAAATTTCAATATTTATTTATTTGGTACGAGCAATTAACTGCTCAATTTACAAACTTAACATAAATCTGGCCGGTGATCGTACTTAAAAAAAAAAAAAATTAAACAAAATAATGATATGTGATGCTTGCTTGCAAAAAAAAAATAAAATAAAATAAAAAAGTGAAAAAATTAGTCTGTGGTCACGGAACGAAAGTATAAATTGTTTCTCGTTTTAGGTAAAAATAATACGATTTTTCCAAGTTTTCGCAGACTTCGAAATATCGAGGGGAATTCAGGGAAGGATTTTCCCCGTCGAAAACGATTACGTAGTAAAACTACTGAATATTCGCAAGTGAAGTTTTTCCTTTCGGATCGAGAAAGAGAAGAAACTTTTTCCCGTGCATGACTCGCGATCGAGCACTTCCAAGGGGAAACGAGGTCGTCATCAATAACGGAGGGTTTTTTTTTAACGGAGGTATCAACGAGGCTAATGGACAGCGATTTCGGAAGCGTTTCCTTGGGGCAAATTAATCTTCCACCCGAAAGAGCCTTTTTTCAGAATTGATTTATCGAATAAAGTTCGAGCGCTCGTTGGAAAATCTCAACTAGGTCGACAATGATGCAGGAGATGCTAGTTCGGTCGAAATAAAGCGGAAAACCTGTCATCAGGATTTTTCTCCGCACTCAGTGTGAACCGTCCTGTTAGACTAGAAGTATTTCGTGTGTTCATCTTCGCTTCCTTATACGAGAACATTTCTTGGTACCGTTAATTTCGGTTAATTATTTATTTATTGACATGAACGGGAAATTATTCAATAATAATCGCTTTAAAAAAATATTTCACCCACGCCCTAAAAATTTAATGTTTTTCGTTTCAAGGCATGTAAAATCCGAATATCGAATAAAAAATTTCTTCAACATTTTTCCTGACGAAACTTTAATACCTAGCTACTTGATTGAATTTTTCACCACAAATCTTGACAATGGCCCAATTCTTTAGCCAAACCGCTGACTCAATTTTATTGTATTTTTGGGAAGGGTTTCGTATTTCGAAGGTTTTGGAACAAAGGTTTGCTACCTATCGATTTCTATAGATTTTTGAACGCTGAATCGAATGAGACCTCGCTTTAATGGTTCTCGAGTTATCGCAGCATTTGTCTGGCACGCTCGAGATTTTGAGAAATTTATCAAGGTGGCACAACACGAGAAATTCTGGAGCAAAAAAAAAGTTATATCCTCTTTGGAATGCTCGATAAACTCTCTTAAGCTATATCGTAAGGCGAATAATTTATTTAGCTTAGAAAAATAAAAAAATTTAATTTTTAAAATTATTTCATTTACGATTTTTGTTATGAAATTCCTACCAATCTGTTGTTGGGAAGAAACTTTCACATATGTTCAGGATTGTTCCTACCGCAAGTGCATGGCAAAGGAATAATAATCCACTGTCCGAACATTTGCAGCGTTTTCTCTCGTTTTTTTTTTTTTTTTTTTTTTTTTTTTTTTTTTTTTTTTTTTTTTTTTTTCAATAAATATTTAAAAACAAAATTATAATTTGCTCTTTGCTTTGTTCCACTAGTTCTCCTTATCTCGTCACGTCTCTTGATAAACGTGAGTTAGCTCCTTACAGCCTCTTAGCTCGTCTTGGACGGATATGACTCACTTTGAACAAAGCCGGTCTCGCCTAAAGTTTTTTTCTTTTTTTGGTAAAGAAAACAAGGCCACTGCCCTTACCAGCAGATGCCACTTTATAACAAAGCAACTTCGCGCTCCAGTATCGCAATGTTTCTCAACTCAACTCTTTAAGTGTGCACCAAGGGGAGAAAATGCTCCAATTTTTAATAATTTTGAATATTATTTTTTCTCGCTGCGATAAATTGAATCAAACATATAGATGTCTGTATCGATTTATTTGATTATCAATTCAAAATATTAATAACTACATATTTTAAAATATTTATTTTGATGAGAAATTAATTATTTAAAATACTTCTTTTATTAATCCTTTAGTCAATCATTATTAATTATTTTAAAAAATAGTTCCAATAATTATAAAAATTATTTAAAATGTTTCTTTTAATAATTTTAAATTATTTAAAATGTTTCTTTTAGTAATTATTAATTATTTAAAATTATTTCTTTTTATAATTATTTAAAAAAAAATATTAGTTATTTAAAACATTTTTTCTGTCAATTAATAATATTTTATAATAAATAATTATTTACTAATAAATTAAACAATGTAATACATTGTATATATTTTTTTAATAATAAACCAATAATATTATATCAATAAAGTATATTGTACAATATATAGTATATTGTACAATAACTTTTTTATCATTATTGATTTATTAATTTGAAAAAAAAATATTTGTTGTAATTTTATTTTTATTCTTTTATTGATTAGCGGTGTGTTTTAAATTTTCCATTTAAATCTAGATACGATTTAAATAGATAGATTTTAATCTAGGTATAGATTTTTCAAGCTGCCACCATTTGTGTACTTAGATATGGATTCCTTGTATTATCAATATCCATAGTCAATATCAAACCGTTTTAATAGTTAAATACCAGTCGCTGACATAACTCTTCTATTGGCAGAAATTAATTAGTAGAAATTGAAGAATTAAGTATTGTAGAAATTAATTAGTTGTAGGAATTTCAATCGAAAATCGTCAACTGAAGAAAAAAAAAAGAAAAAAACCCTAGGTAAGATTTTTTAAATGAATCATCTCATCGAGTATCGGTACTTGAGGTAACTTTAAGTACCTGTCGTCTTTTCGAAGCGATGATTCAACCGCGAAACCCTTTAAACCGCTGAACGTGTCTCGGACGCTTCGCGATGAGTCATCTCGTTACGGCAAACGGTTCTCGATGATCGGTTGGCGAGCTTGAATCTTAGCAAAGAATGCGAGGTCAAAAATTCGAATAATATTGGAAATATTACAGTCTTTAATATCTGTCGAAAATGTGAACTAATTTTTTTATAGGTTTATACCTTGGCAAGCATTCGACTCAATTCCGGACCTTTTCCTATGGTTCGATAGAAATGTATTTTTCCTCGCCTTTTTCGCCGGTGGAGACCTCGTCCACTTGGCAGGTCAATATCGCCAATCCTATCAAAATCCCACGCCCGTCCGTTGACCTCCCGCGGCATTCGAGCACATACACGATATAATCAATTTTTCATCTTCAATTATTTACCCTCGGACGCCCTTCAGCCAAATGGCTCCTCAAAAGAAAACTCGCTTCGCCCACCTTATTTTCTATACGAAGATAAAACCCGTTTTTATTCGGTTGAGGAATGATTCGCTCGGGTTTTTTTTTTAAACGTGTTTAGTATCGAATTTTGTGCTGGAATCGAACGAGACCGATAGAAAGTCGATAGTTTAATATTCTCGTTTTTTTGCGGGCGATTTTTGAATGAAATAAGTCGATCACTTTATGGATCGATCAGAGAAACAATCGATGGGAAGAAAAATCGATAGGAGAAACAATCGATAGTAAGACGTATTGATCAGAGAAACAGTCGATAATAGTAACAGTTATTGGACTGAGAAACTATCGCTCGTAAGACGTATCGATCGGAGGAACAATCAATAGTAACAGATATCGATCGGAGAAACAATCGATAGGAAAACGTATCGATCGGAGAAACAATCGATAGTAAGACGTATTGATCAGAGAAACAGTCGATGATAGTAACAGTTATTGGACAGAGAAACTATCGCTCGTAAGACGTATCGATCGGAGGAACAATCAATAGTAACAGATATCGATCGGAGAAACAATCGATAGGAAAACGTATCGATCGGAGAAACAATCGATAGTAAGACGTATTGATCAGAGAAACAGTCGATGATAGTAACAGTTATTGGACAGACAAACTATTGCTCGTAAGACGTATCGATCAGAGAAACAATCGATAGTATCAGGTATCGATCAGAGAAACAATCGATAGTAGCAGGTATCGATCAGAGAAACAATCGATAGTAACAGGTATCGATCAGTGAAACAATCAATAGGAAGACGTATCGATCGGAGAAACAATCGATAGTGAGATGTATTCATCAAAGAAACAGTCGATAGTAACACATAAATATTGGAAAGAGAAACGATCGATAGTAAGACGTATTGATCAGAGAAACAATCGATAGTAGCAGGTATCGATCGGAGAAACAATCGATAATATCAGGTATTGATCGGAGAAACAATCGATAGTAAGACGTATCGATCAGAGAAACAATCGATAGTAAGACGTATCGATCAAAGAAACAGTCGATAGTAACACGTATCGGAAAGAGAAACTATCGATTTTAAGACGTATCGATCAGAAAAACAATCGATAGTAACAGGTATCGATCAGAGAAACAATCGATAGTAAGACGTATCGATTAGTAGTATCCATACAGCAGAATCTAAATATTTGGATGATGTCTAGGGACGGCACAATATATATTGGAGTATCGATAGTTTCTTTGTATCGACAACAATATTTGTATCGATTCTTTCTTTTCGATACTGTGCACTTTTCGATTTTGGGTAACGATATTTCGATATGATCGATTATTCATCCTTTTTTGCATCCCAAATTTATCAATCAATCTCAGACCCAGGGTGTCAGGTCGGTGTGGCAAAAAGTATCGATACTTCCGATACATCGAGGGAAAAGTATCGAAAAAATCTACATGGGTTGTCATCACACAGGCTCCACGTCGCCCTGAAGATGCCCGAACAGGCGAAAGTGCTCGGCCAGCTAATAAAGAATCGGAGAATGAGTCGGTTGTTTTTCTCCCCCTCTCAACCCATGGATATAATTTTTATTATTATTACTAGTATGGCCCCTGTTGACAAAAAGGGGCGCCCCTTTTTTAACCTTTAGCAAAAAGGGGCTCCCCTATATGATTCTCCATCACTAGTGTCTTTTTAAACGTGTCCGCTTGTTTAAAGAAGGGGCCCTTGCTTCAGCGTAATAGGCTGAAAAGCTAGTGAGTAACTGATCGAGCACAGGCGCCAGGTGCCTCCCCCGATCAAAGCGCTTTCGTAACGTTGGGCCTCATGGCCGCCGGGAGACGTAGTGGGGGTGAGCTCTCGCTAATTCGAGCTTCCGCCTTGGCCATCTTTCTCTTCAGATAACTCTCCTCTTAGAACATTTATAATTCCTCTACTGATTTTCTCTGACTCTTTTGTTTCAGGATACATCCAATACGGAAGTGGAAGTCGATATTGACGAATTGCTCGATATGGACGACGACAATCAAAGAAGACGACACCTTCAGGTGAGCGGAATAAATATAAAATAAAATAGTATAAATAAAATATATATTTAAAAAATAATAATAAAAGCAAAAAAATAGATACAATGAAAATATACACAAATAAATAATATAAAATTATGAAATTGATGATGTAAAATTACGGAAATACTTTTTCAACGTCAGAGATTGAAGATCAAGCGTAAATAAAAATTATATCATAAAAGTTCGTCGCTATTTCGCCATTCGCCAATTTTTATATACGATCCATCGTTTTCAGGAGGTGCTCATCGACGCTAAGAAGTCTCCTCACGATGTAAAGGTGACTATATGAATTTATTCTATCGTTAAGCATAAATAAAGAGGAAACCCCATTTATATAATAACGTGCGATCTTTTAAACGTCTATTATTTTGAGCAAATGCCTTAATTATTGACAATTTTTTTCCTTTCCAGAAATTCGTCAACGACCTGTTGGAACGGACGAAGACGCTGTAAACTTTCATCATTTCTACGTCTTGTATTTTTCGGGATCGAGTGAATCTCACCTACACCGACGGCCAACGTCGAGGTTGACCTCGAGCCACGACTCACTTGCCAAATGGAGAGGATTTTTTCTAGAATTTTTACATAGCCGATAAGCAATATCTTCAATGCGATTAAGACTAATTTTATGGTATCAGAGGCCTAAATTAAGCATGTCACGACAAATTGAGTGCGAAAAAAGGGGCGAAATGAGGGGAGCGGAAAGAAGAGGTGCCGCTTAGGAACCTTGGGGCACACCTGAGGTTAACGTTCGATTCGAGCATTTTTCATTTCGGGTCGATAGAAAATTTCATTCCTGCGACTCTCGAGTGCACCTAATTTTCGCCCAGTTTTCGCCTAAAGCTAAAAATAAATTAGAGTTGATAGTTTAGAGCCCTAATGGCTCCAATCGATATCGGCTCAATTTCGGAACACAATATTCGAATTTCAATATCGCCCCTTGTTCTTCTGCACTTGCATTTCGAGCGTCAATTAGTTAGCTTAACGCCTTTGATGAATTATCCGATTTATAATTGTAAATTGCACGAGCTCCATCAACGTAGTTGGAAATATTCGCCTCAGAGAGGAAAACACTGCAACGGCAAATATTAACGTTTTCCTCCCCTGAAGCATCGTGAAAATTCGCATTGAAATGTGCGTAGATTAGCTTGCCAATTTAATTCTGCACTGTCTCGAAACACGTTTGGTGCACTCTTTCGATATCAATTGCCTATCGCATAATATTCCTCGAGCCGGGAAATTTCAGCAACTCTAAGCGGCGTTTTTTCGCCCCCGGGCGATTTCACGTGTGAATATTGACCTAGAAAGGTAGCTAGTAGTTCCTTGACGGGAAATTAGTCGTATTCCATACAGGGATGTAATGTAAGCAGATCGAAACTCATCGCGGAGGAGAGTTGAGCGTTCCGCCGGCGCTAAGGTCGCTTTTTCAATTTTCAAAACGGGCGGAAAGTATCGGAATTTTTCGAAAGCCGTTCATAATCCATCCAAGTCCATTTTCAACGTGAATGTCCAAATTGAACGTAGTATGTCCGTTTCTAACGTCAATTTCAACTCGTGTTTGCGGCAACACTGTAAAAACTCCACTGTTGCCAACTTTTTAGCCCGGCTGACGTTCATCCTCTCCGCATCGAGCTCGACTGTTCCGTGTGCAATATTGGATACAATTTTAATCGTAATTTTCTACTCGTTCATCGTCCTATCATGTATTTGATCTCATGGTTATTCCGAAAATCGTCAAATTCACTCGGTGTTCTCCCCCGAATATTTTCTTTCGCTGGATTTTGTAAATACGGTCGTTTTTTAATATTCCTTTCTCTCTATGTATTTTTTAAGAATTTATTATTAAGCAGCCCATCATCCGGGCTCTCTTTTATATCCGAAGAACTGTATGCCCTCTGAATTTAGTTTGTATATAAGTTTTTCCTTCTATGCGAATAGTACGAAGCCGCTCGGCTCCCGTTTCTAAGTCACATACAATATTAATACCGTCTTCTCGAATTGATCGAGCCAATATCTGTGAATCCGTAAACCATGGGTGAATAAATAAAGGACATTAAAAAAACGTGTCGATTCATTAAAATCCCTACTGCTACTCGATCGTGCCCAGAAAACAGGCTGAAAAATGCTACTAGAGTGTGACTACGAACTGTGATCAAATCACTGTGACATGCAGTGATTTACCGGCGAAAACAGTTAGTAAAGAACTGTGACTTGGGAACTGCAACTAGAACTGAGAACTAGAAAGTGACTTACGTATACTGAAACTGTGACTAGAAACGAACACTAATAACTGTGACTTCTATTGTGACACAAAAACTGTGACTACAAACTGTTATCAAATCACTGTGACAAAAAACATCAGGTACTTGGCGAATTCAAAGTCATGACAACAATGTGACTAATAACGCTGTGACTAAAATATGACGAATAAGTGTGACAAGAACACTGTGACTAAAATATTATGAGTAAAGTGCGACTGGAAAAGAGTGTCACAAAAACTGTCGCTGAAAAATTGGCGACTTGCAAGTGAATAAAGGCTGTTTACAGAACTGTGACTAGAAACGAACACTAATAACTTCGCTACTTCAATTGTGACACCAAGAACTGTGATCACAAACTGTTATCAAATCACTGGGACAAAAAATTATCAGGTACTCGGCGACTTCGAAGTTATGACAACAACGTGACTAAAATATGACGAATAAGTGTGACTAGCACAGAATGTCAAAAAAAACTGACTGAAAAATTGGTGACCTGCAAGTGAAGAAGTTGTGATTATAAAACTGTGGCTAGAAATGAACACTAGTTACTGTTACTCCAACTGTGACTACAAATTGTGATCATATCGCTGTTACCAAAACTATGAAATACTCAGCGACTACAAAATTGTGACTAATAAGGCCGTGACTTGAGATCCGTGACTTGAGATCCGTGACTTGAGATCCGTGACTTGAGAACTGTGACTAAAATTTAATGAGTACAGTGTGACCAGAACACTGACTTTTCAACGGTTACTTGAAAAATTGGCGAGTCAATGCTGACTGAAAAACCGACTCAAAATAGACACTATCAACTGTTACTCAATTGCGAAAAAAAAAAACTGATCAAATCACGGTGACAAACTAACGGTGAAATACTCGGCAACTTCAAAGTCCTTAAAAATAAGTGAATATGTGACTGGAATACTGTTAAGGAAACTGTGACTAAACAATCGATGAGTAAAGTGTGACTTGAAAACTGTGACTGGAACACTGGCCAAAATAACTGTGACCTATAGTTGGTGACTTAAGTGTGGTCACGAAACTGTGACTAGTAACGGTCACTAAAAACTGCTATACAATTGTGAACAAAAAACTGTGGCTAAGAACGGTGACGAACAGTGATTGAATCACTGCTACAAAAAACTGTGAAATACTCGGTGACTTCAAATCTATCATGTAATTGCGACAGAGGCTATGACTGACCAAGCGATGAATGACTAAAAGTGACTAAAACACTGCTGCAAAAAAAGTGCCTGAAACTTGTCGACCCGAATGTGACTAAAAAACTGTTAATTCGTTAACTGAACCGGTATAATACTGTGGCTAAAGAGCGACTCGGAATATTGTTACCAAAAAAAACAATGACTAATGAATCGGTGATTGTGACTGAAGAACTGTGACTACTGTCACTGAATTGCAGAACTGGTACTAATACAATAACAAGTACTTTGAGGAACTGTGACAGAACTGCTTTAATTGAGACTTGACAACATAACTCTGGCGATACTACTACTAGAGGACAACTATTTTTACAACGACGAGTATTTTTCTATCCTAGTGCATATTCATGCTGAAAGCGATCCAGCGCTGATGTCGCAAGGGCTAGAAAAATCAATCGAATCACGCTAACAGTTTATTTTCTAGTCAACAGATTTCTTCTTCGGTTTGAGGTAGGCTTTGATGTAAAAATCGCTGAACATGCACAGCATAAAAATGTCCTGCGGTATGAAAGCGACGAACGCCCATTTGGGAAGAGTGCATGTCGGGTGGAAATAGCCGATCACGGCGTGGATTCCAGCGAGGACGAATTGGATCTGCGAAGAAAAGAGAATTTTTTCGAGCTGTTTGATATTTTTCATTATTTGTCTACCCGTCGATACTTACGAGCTGCATTTCCGTCAGGTGGCGCTTGTATTTGCATTGCCTCAATTTGGGGTTGATTATTGTCGCAGAGTAGTAACTGTACATGATAGCGTGGATGGAGCAGTTCATCAGGCCGAAGAACATCAGATGAGGACCACCTTGAGGGGAAATTTCATCAGAAAGATAAAAAAAAAAATTTACTCATACTCGTTCGAAGAAGGCCTGCATTCCTCTAAACCTAGTGATGCCCGAAGGGCGAAAGCGCAAGGGCGAGTAAATAGAGTCGCCTTAATCTTTCTATATGTAAAGGGAAACTTTAGCACTCCAAGGTCACAGGCAGAAACTATGTAAAGGTACGTAGCTTCTGAGAGGCTCTTTGCAGGGCCACTGTTATTAAACTCAGAAATAAGAAGGCACGCTGGTTTAAAATATGGTGACCCTTGCACGGCTTTCTATTAGAGGCGATTTTTGACTCTAGATCAACTCCAGTGCCCTGATAGCTTCTTCGAATATTTGTGGCCCTGAAAAGGGGCCTTTAGAAACTAAGCAAGCGTTTCCCCTCCCTTGTGCTACCTGAGAAGCCAAAGCCTATTTGTTACTCTCATACCTTATTATTTGTTACCTCTTAAGCATCAACGCTCCTAAAAGGCTCTTTGCAGGGCCACTGTTAGTAAACTCAGAAATAAGAAGGCACGCTGGTTTAAAATATGGTGACCCTTGCACGGCTGTCTAATAGATGCAATTTTTGACTCTAGATCAACTCCAGTGCCCTGATAGCTTCTTTGAATATTTGTGGCCCTGAAAAGGGGCCTTTAGAAATCAACAGAGAGTTTCCTCACCGGGCAAAACAGCAGCCGCGATCCATCCTGCCACGGCAATTCCAACGTGGTGGTATTTGTGTAGGAACGAGGCTTGAGCGTCTTTTTTCCTCAAGACCATTATAATCTGCAACATAGTGAAATCATGAGTGGAAAAAATTCTTCAATATCGTATCTCTAAATCGTGAACTAAGCTTACCGTATCAACGAAGTCGACGAGTTTCAAAATGAAATAGTAATACACCAATTTCACCACCTGCAATGAAAACCCAATTGTAATAAAATCCATTGAAACCCCGATAGTGAACTGTAAAAATCTCTAATTTACCAGCAAATCGGACGGTTCGTAGGACACTTCAACTCCTTCGCACCAAAAATTGTACTTTTGCGGAATCACGACTTCGACAACGACCTAAAAACCGACAATGATTGCGTTTTAGATTCGCTAAATAAGAAATTATTAAAGCTGGGATGAGCAATTTTAATACGCTGCTCTTCAACATATTCCAACCTCTATGACCGGCGGCCATCTTAAATGCTAATATGTTGGACGCGTAATTGTTTTAACCGAAATTCGATTATTACTGATAACATTGTTAATTGTGAGTAGTCCCAATAAATCCTGATTTCGATTTCTTCCACTCCGCCCTGTCAAATCTAAAAAAATCAATCGAAAGTTCTCTATGTTTTTATTATTGAACCTAATTTTGCATTCCATTGTTCTTAACCATTTAACTTCCCACTTCAAGTAGACTATTATGTAAAATGTGATTGGGCTTGCCCTTAAATAAACAATATAAAATACAATTAGTTTCCCAAGCTGCCTTGAATCTATTTATACAGTATCTATTACGAGTATATAATTTTTGATAATATAGTATAATCTAACGGTAATTGTCTTACCTGGTAGACTAGCCATGAATTGGTTACAACTTGGAACATATTGTACGCGTGCATGAACCAATTTAATTCCATGGGCGGTCGGTTTTTCATCAATTTCGGCCCCAGATTCTCAATGAAATAAATGTACGCTGCAAGAGCTAGTATTAGCGCTATTGGTCCGTTCATGAAGGGAAGGCCTTTGTTTCGAGGATCTGAATTTAAAAAAAAAATTCATTTCCTCTCTGTGAATATTTTCCAGTTGATTAATTATCCATTTTTTCAATAATATTGTGCATGACAATGTGTATTAATGGAGGCCCCATGGATCGCCCAAGGATGCCTCAATAGGTGAAAATTCCAGCCAATGAAAAAGTGGAGTGATTTGCAGCTCCTAAATATGGCCGCTTTGTCCTCTAAATATGGCCGCTTCATCCTCTAAACATGGCCGCTCCCTTCCTTTTACTGAACTCAGCCAAAGAAAATTCATCACATACCTAAATTCGCCTCCCAGAACTCGTTGTACGACGTGTACATTTCCACCAACGCTTGCGCCATGTCTCGTTCACCTGCGGCGGGAATAATGCCGAAAATTAAAATGCGACAAAAACCGTCGAGCAAAATTGAGATTATTTGACTATAATGTCTCTTGTGATACAATGTGTGTTGAATAAAATAAAACAACACAACCAGGAGAAGGAGAGGGTTTACGATTGATTAAAGAACGGGCGGATGGATGAAAAAATGGAGTTTTGGTTACTTTGTTAAATCATAAGTTTCTTATAGTTACCACCAAGTGGATGGCGTATTGTGGTGACCATTAAGGCCTTTACAGACCGGACGATAACATTGTTGAAAACATTGTTATTAGCATTTTTCAGCAACTTTCCTTTCACACCGAACGCAACATTGTTGGCAACAATGTTATCAAAATCGGGCGAGGAATTTTTAATAACATTGTTACGGCATTTGAAAACGCTTATAACGATTCCTCCCCCGAAATGTTACTGGAAACATTGTTGGCAATATTTTCTGTAACATTATTTTTTCCGTCAACATTGTTAGTAACATTGTTGGCGACACTGTTTTGTTATCGAGCCATGAGCGATAACAAACCGGCATTTGTGACTTAAGGTGCTTGCAGACCAAATTTTAGTGAAAACAATTGTTATTTACATAACATGTTGATAACAATAATGTTTGTAACAAAATGAAATGATCTAAAAATATGTTACCAACATTGTTGGCAACGATGTCGTCTACTTTTTTATTGCCAACAATTCTTCCGTCTGTTTTATTTGGGTCTAGTTCTCTAACAATGTTATCCACAAAGTTAGTCACAAATGCCGGTTTGTTATCGCTCATGGCTCGATAACAAAACTCAGTGTTGCCAACAATGTTACTAACAATGTTGACCGAAAAAATAACAATGTTACAGAAAATGTTGCCAACAATGTTTCCAGTAACATTTCGGGGGAGGAATTGTTATAAACGTTTTTTCAAGTGCCGTAACAATGTTATTAAAAATTCCTCGCCCGATGTTGATAACATTGTTGCCAACAATGTTGCGTTAGGTGTGAAAGGAAAGTTACTGAAAAATGCTAAATACAATGTTTTGAACAATGTTATCGTCCGGTCTGTAAAGGCCTTTAGAGAACTAGACCCAAATAAAACAGACGGAAGAATGGGGAAGACGCCTATTTTTTATTTTCGTTCCTAATGGCCTTAATTCGGCTATTTAGTGTCAGCCGAAGACGGAATGACCAATTTTTCATGAAAATTGTGAGTTTCCGCGGAGAAAATCGCTAAGGAAAATCAGCGGTTCGAATTAACCCGGAGATGTAACTCCAACCGATTGAAGTAACTCCCTAGAGCGCTCTGCAGTCGGCTGAAAGATAGACAACAACAACAAGACGGTCTGGAGTCTTGCTAAATCGAGTAAGTAACGCTAACTTCACCGCTACTTGTTGTTTTTTTAATTGTCGAGTTAGTACCGACCGAAATGCCTCGTAAAGCAAATCAACTGCTGCCTGGGTTTGAGAAAGGAACCAGGGAAAATATTCCCGAACTGGATTTTGCTGCGCTGCACGTTTTCTACGCGACCAATCCCGATTTCTTAAGTGCAGAAGTTCGCAGAACTAAAAATATAAGCAGGTTGAGGGGGAGGATAACGAGACGACCTCTTCTCCATTTTTTTTCTTTTTATTACGCCGAGTACTTTCGCCCGTTCGGGCTTCTTCAGGGCATTATAGGACCAAGGGTAAAAATAAAAAGAAAAAAAAATGGAGAAGAGGTCGACTCGTTATTCTCCCCCTCAACCTGCAGAAAGAAGTAATACGACCACCTGGAGAAGATAAAATTATAAGGTTTTCTGGGGTTTGGTAACCTCACAGCAACCTCAAATCATTGCTCCCAATGTTAGTTTATTCTTCCGAAGATACAAGCGCTAGTATCGATATTCACATTTAACGGACAAGTTATAACGTTATAACTATTCATTTTTCGTTCAAAGTCATCGGTTTTCATTAGCGATTTTCTCCGCGGAAACTCACAATTTTCATGAAAAATTGGTCATTCTGTCTTCAGCTGACACCAAATAGCAGAATTCAGGCCATTGGGAACGAAAATATAAAATAGGCGTCTTCCCCAGTGTTGGCAGCAAAAAAGTTAACGACATTGTTGCCAACAATGTTGGTAAAATATTTTCTGGATCATCTCATTTTGTTACAAAAATTATTGTTATCAGCAATAGACCTTTAGAGACGTATGATTTTACAAGGTAACCAAAACTCCTTTGAGTTTTCAAAAAATTTAAAATTCACTAAAAATGTCCATTTACACCTTGCCTGTCATTTGCGAATAGACGATTAGGTACTACAATGTAACTTTAGGATCTTGATTAAATACTGACTTGACAATCGAAAGACAAAACGAGCTATTGCTGTGACATATTTTTTTTTTTCAGTGAATAATTGGGAAAAAAAAACAAAAAAAAAAAAAAAAAAAAAAAAAACGGGCATTTACCTGTCTGGGAAGAAATTCCTTTGCCGGGGCGAAATTTTCAGCTGGTCCAAACAATTAGCATTTCCCTTGTTCGATTGTCTATTCTCCTTTTCCTATTAGGTTATCATAAAATGTAATTCGAGGCTAGCTAGCTAAAATATTGCCTATCCCCGGACGACTGGGCATTCGAATGAAACTAAGGACCATCTTGCAAGTCATTTTAACAATTTCGGGCGAACCTATTAATATTCATCGCGACGAAAGCTTATGAATTGTAAATATATCAGGTTAAACGTGGATGAAAACAATGCAATTATTCGCTGAAACAGGTGGCCGCAATAATTAACGCATCTTAAATGTCCTGAGAGGCCAGATTTATTGTCTCGATTAAAGCGTTTCTGTCACAGTTGCTCCTCAAAATAGTTGTTACAATATTAATACCAGTTCTCCAGTACGGTGACAGTAGTCACAGTTTTTCAGTCACAAACCGATTCATTCGTCGTTGTTTTTCTGGTTAAATATTTCAAGTTGTTGAGATATCGTGAGGACGCTCGCACTTGAACTCCAAGGTAGAGGTTTAAATTAAAGCGGGGGATCGTTTTGAAAATAGCGCCCTGAACACGCAGACGTTACGTTAAAAAAAAAAAAAATCACAAATACGCTCACGTAAAATGCTTCTTACAGGACATCGAATGTCTAGAATAATTTTTAGAACAATATGGAAAAAATAGTTATAAATATTTCATTCACTTGTCTTGGAATTCTTTATTAGCATATAATAAGACTTAAGTTCAGTTCTAAATTACAGCTTTGAAATAAAATGTGCTCACAAAAAAAAAAAAAAAAAAAAATGAAAAGAAAATTAATAAATAAATGATGAAATATAAAGTCAACACTACGACTGACTTAGAAATGAATTTGACGATTTTTTGGATTTTTGCCTATTTAGTGAAAATGATAAAGTCATGTTTAAAATTCGCAGTGTTTATTCTCATAGTTAAATATAGCATTAAATTATTTAATATTTTTGAGAAAGTAAAGTTTTTAAAGAACATGAATATTTGTTAAGAAAATATTTTTCAATGAAAATAAGTTGAGCTAGGCACACACCCGGTACCTATTTATTAATTTACACCTTCTACGACACAAAATAACTTATTTTCGTATTTTATTTTAGTTCAAAATACCATTGAGCAATTGAAAAGATTATGATTAAGTATTTGAGAATATAAATTACGATTTTATAAGCATTATTGTGAGACGAACCTATGTAAGTCAATGCTATATCAGCCGAGTTAAGGATAAACATGGCGCTCGGACGTTCGACCAATCAAAAAGAGGACACGTTAGTTCCGAGATCGGCCAACCGCGCGCTAAGGACTTCAGTCGTCGAGTGATTATTGAAGAACTGTTCTGAACGTTTTAAATCATTCAATAATTATTGTGAGATTTATTATTGAACCTCCACAAGAATTATTGTCACGATTATTTAGATAGAATTATTCATGCGAGCCAGGTGATCCATCACCTTCACAGTGCTGCCCATTTTCTTGATGAATCATCTCCATTGCTGCGCTTGCTCCTCTAGCCATCTTGATTTTGTGTCTGAGTTAGCTAGCGATTGTCTTGAGTATTTTTCTTTTTCTTTAGAAGAGAGGATTACAAATAATTTAAAAACTCTTGCTGAGTTATTCCGCCGTCAAGAGAGAAATTGATCGTCGAACAAGGTAAAGAGCGCAAGCTTTGAATTTCCGATTTAACGCAAGTCGCTCTTTAGCCGCAGAATTATAGCTCCCGGTGTAATCAGAATTAACGTTTTTATAGTCGCACTTGAGTCGTAACAAGTACTTTGAGGAGTAATTTTTTTTTTGTGATAAAAAACTGCTGATTACCCGGTATCATAAAATTGTGACCGAGGCTGTGACTTCTGAACTATAACAAAGCAATCAAAAAAAAAAAAAAAAAAAAAAAAAAACTGTGATTAAGGTCTTTTGGTTCACGTTTTTTGGAGGTTTTCCACTAATTTCGGCCACACCAGTGAACCGATTTTCGTGTTTTTAAGCTTAAAATGACCGTTATAGATGTGGCTATTGCCCCTACCAATTTTTTTTTTTTTTTGCGCAAAAATGTCTGTTTTTGGGAGGTTTTCTGTAGATTTCTCGAGCTGTAGGCGACAGAAAATATATTTCAACAGTTTCTCTTGGCCTTCTTTATATTCCGTACCAAAAAAACCGCTAAATTCCAATTTTGACCCATCGAGCAGCTCGATCTAACAGGCGGCGGAGTAGTTGGCTGTTCTGCTGGGCCCAGTGTTGCCAGGTCCATATCGGTGGTTTGGAGGAAACCTCGACAAGAAAAAAGGGAAAATGGGTATTTTTTCAAACCAAGAGAGGGAGGTTTGGGGATTTTTAGCTCAAGTGAAGCGTGATTCTTGCGAAATCAAAATACACTCTGCTCATCAATATTGCGTGCAAAAAAATACTGTTCAATATTTTGCATTGCTTAGAAGAATTTCTAGGAATCGTAAAATTTGTGTACATTGTTCGATATTTGGAGCGGAAACGAGGAGCCAGACAAATTGATGCATACTGTTTTTTCAGTTTCTTTAGTAAATAACAGGCGGCTGAAAATGGGAATTTTTTGGCGTAAATTAAAACTACTTTTCATGATGCAATAATGAAAAAAATTAAAATTAATAGCTAATAAAATAAAATACAAAAATAAAGAAGGAATAAATATCAAAAAATAAATTACCAGCATTTTTACTTCTTATAGAAAAGAAGTGGAAAAAATGGGAGCAAAAATTTGATTGAGGGAGGATTTGGGGAAAAGGGGAAAAATTAATTGTGTCAGTGTTATGGGGGAGTTTTCCCCGAAAATGAGGAGACCTGGCAACACTGGCGGGCCGCAAATAACCGCCTTTTCAGTGATAAGACAGGCTTATCACATGTAAGGCTTGGTAACCGCTCAGTAGAGATATTCCTGAATTGAGCAATAAGTTCCCATAAGCAGGAAAATTCCCCACATCATTAAAAATTCCCAGAGTGGGTGTATCTCTCAGTACACATTGGGCTAAAGAGGGCGCTCTCCAGATGTCGCAAGGGCTAGAAAAATCAATGGAATCACGTTAAATTTTATTTTCTAGTCGACAGGTTTCTTCTTCGGTTTGAGGTAAGCCTTGATATAAAAATCGCTGAACATGCACAGCATAAAAATGTCCTGCGGTATGAAAGCGACAAACGCCCATTTGGGAAAGGTGCATGTCGGGTGGAAATAGCCGACCACGGCGTGGATTCCAGCGAGGACGAATTGGATCTGCAAAGAAAGGAGAATTTTTTCGAGCTGTTTGATATTTTTCATTATTTGTCTACCCATCGATACTTACGAGCTGCATTTCCGTCAAGTGACGTTTGTATTTGCATTGCCTCAATTTGGGGTTGATTATTGTCGCAGAATAGTAACTGTACATGATAGCGTGGATGGAGCAGTTCATCAGGCCGAAGAACATCATATGAGGACCACCTAAAGGAGAAATTTCATCAGAAAGGTAAAAATAAAACTTGTTCGCTAGAAAAAGCCTTCAAAAGAATCTTGTGATGCCTGTAGGGCGAAAGCGGAAGGGCGAGTTAATAGAGTTGCCTTAATCTTCCTATATGTAAAGGGAAGCTTTGGAATTCCAAAATCACTGGCAGAAACTATGTAAAGGTACGTAGCTTCTAAGAGGCTCTTTGCAGGGCCACTGTTATTAAACTCAGAAATAAGAAGGCACGCGGGTTTAAAATATGGTGACCCTTGCACGGCTTTCTATTAGAGGCGATTTTTGACTCTAGATCAACTCCAGTGCCCTGATAGCTTCTTCAAATATTTGTGGCCCTGAAAAGGGGCCTTTAGAAATTAAGCAAGCGTTTCCCCTCCCTTGTGCTACCTGAGAAGCCAAAGCCTATTTGTTACCTCTAATGGTCACAAGAAAAAAGGCTTGAATCAAAGGCTCATCAAAGGACCGCTCTAATGATATATGGATTTTCATCAGCCCAAACATGAAACTCACCGGGCAAAACAGCAGCCGCGATCCATCCGCCCACGGCAATTCCAACGTGGTGGTATTTGTGTAGGAACGAGGCTTGAGCGTCTTTTTTCCTCAAGACCATTATAATCTGCAACATAGTGAAATTATGTGTAAGAAAAAATTCTTCAATATCCATATCTCTAAATCGTTAACTATGCTTACCGTATCAACGAAGTCGAGGAGTTTCAAAATGAAATAGTAATACACCAATTTCACCACCTGCAACGAAAGCGCAATTGTAATAAATTCCATCAAAATCGTTGATCGTGAACTGTAAAAATCTCTCATTTACCTGCAAATCGGACCGTTCGTAAGACACCTGAACTCCATCGCACCAAAAATTGTACTTTTGCGGAATACCAACTTCGACAACGACCTAAAAACCGACAATGATAACGTTTTTGATTTGATAAAAATAAGAAATTATTACATATAAGGTGAGCAATCTTAATACGCAGCTCTTCAGGGTTCAGGATATACTCCAATCTCTATGACTGGCGGCCATCTTTTATACGAATATGTTGGGCGCATGTATTTTTTCAACTAAAATTCGAATAGATTCGATTATTATTGATAACATTGTTAATTATGATTAGTTTCCCAAGCTGGTTATCGGTAATTGTCTTACCTGGTAGACTAGCCATGAATTGGTTACAACTTGGACCAAATTGTACGCGTGCATGAACCAATCCAATTCCATGGGCCGTCGGTTTTTCATCAATTTCGGCCCCAGATTTTCAATGAAATATATGTACGCTGCAAGAGCTAGTATTATCGCTACTGGTCCGTTCATGAAGGGAAGGCCTTTGTTTCGAGGATCTGAATAAATAAAATCATTTCCTCTCCGTGAATATTTTCCAGTTGATATACTATCCATTTTTCAATACTTCGCTGTTGGGGTTGAGGGGGAGAAAACCAAGGCGACTTGTTCTCCTGTTTTTTATTGTCGGCTTGCCAAGCACTTTCGCCCATTCGGGCATCATTAGGGCTTCGTAGCACAAGGTATCCACTGCCCTATCGATGGCCGTGGATACCTTGTAATGGTGCTACGAAGCCCTGATGATGCCCGAATGGGCGAAAGTGCTTGGCAGGCCAACAATAAAAAACAGGAGAACGAGTCGCCGTGGTTTTCTCCCCCTCAACCCCAACAACGAAGAACAAAAAAACGAGAAATCCACATAAAAAAAAAAAAAAAAAAAAAATTTCAATACATAATTATGTTGTGCTTGACAATGTGTACAAATGGAAGCCCCAAGGATCCCCCAAGGTTGCCTTAATAGGCGAAAACGCAAGGCCAGCCAATGTAAAACAAGAGTAATTTTCAGCTCCTAAATATGGCAGCTTCGTCCTCTAAATATGGCAGCTTTGTCTTCTAAATATGGCAGCTTCGTCCTCTAAAAATGGCCGCTCCCTTCCTTCTACTGAACTCAGCCAATGAAAATTCATCGCTTACCTAAATTCGCCTCCCAGAACTCGTTGTACGACGTGTACATTTCCACCAACGCTTGCGCCATGTTGTCTTGTTCACCTGCGGCGGGAATAATGCCGAGAAAATTAAAATGCGACAAAAATGGTCTCGTGAAATTGAGATTTGACTATAATGTCTCCTGTATTGAAATTTTTTTTGTGTTGAATAACAACACAACCAGGAGAAGGAGAGGGTTTACGACTGATTAAAAAACGGGGGGAAGGATAGGGATAAAAAATACACGATTTGTTTGGCCATCGGCTGAAAAAACTTTCAAAGTTGTAAACATGAGAGCAGCGCCGTACTAAAACTGGGAAAAACTAAAAGTTGTCGTTAAATTTCCGTCGTTTTGACGTCAAATTCGGTTTCAGCGCTAAATTTCCTATAAGAATAGCTTTCGAAATCGCTTGAAAACAAAAGTTTAATTTTTCACTCTTGCGGAGCTCGACAATTCGGCCGGCGAAAGACTCGATTTACGGAAAATAATTTCTCTGGCTCTGTTTAAAATTTTTTCACCGAATTTTTTGCTATGCACGTGTGTAAGGCGTCCAAATGAAGACTCCTGCGTAATAAAACAATTGATTCGCATGAATTTTGACCCCGAAAATCGCGGTTAAAGTCCAATTTTCGCGCTTTCAAAAACCGATTTTTTCGGACCACTTGCAGATTTTTCCGAGAAATAAAAAAAATCACAAAAATACATCTTGGTAAGACCCAACTTTCCTGAAAATTTCAGATTTTTATCTCTATTGAGAGAGGAGTAAAAAATCGTTAACTGTTCGGTTGAAAAAAATCGCAGGGGTACCCCTTGGATTTTTTGTGAAAAATTTTTTGATACCGATTTCGCTCAAATTCAGCATAACGATAGTTGATGATGTGTACATCAATAATATATGCTTCATTCTTTGTTTCTTTCGCACTAAATTGATGAAAATAACGTTAAAAGTTGAAAAATGTAATGTTTTCGTGTATATTCCACTAATATTGTTAAATTCCTCAGAAACGGTTGAAAATTGGACAGGTAGGTACATGGGGAAAATGTGGGCAGTTAAATTACCTAGCTTTTGGTATATTCAAACATTTGAATTCACTACATTTGTTAAAGTCAAATCAATTTGTTAGAGTCAAAAAAACAAAAAACAATCATTTTATTTGAAAATTAAAAAAAAATTAAGTGACCTCAGTACTTAGTGATAGAAATGTGACTAAAAAAGAAAATGTACGCTAAACGCAAAACAGTGACTAAAATCTGTAGCGAAAGGATTATAGAAAATATATCGTTTAATTGGGGATTCGAAGTATTGTGACGAAAAAACAGTAATTTTAACTATAATAAAATTAAATGTTAAAAAAACACAATTAAGTGACTTCAGTGTGATTGAAATGTGACTAAATATGAAGATGTAATATAATAAAACTTTGACTAATATACTGTAACTAAAGGATTACAATTTTTTTTTTTTAATTAATTAACTTACTTAATTGGTGATTCGAAGTATTGTGTCAAAAACCAGGGATTTTAGCTTAAAAAAAAAAAAAAAAAAAAAAAAGCGTGGCTATAGCAAACGGTTATTAGGATGTGACTAAATAAGGAGACGTATGTGTGAATACAATACTGTGACTAAAACACTGTGATTATAAAGGTGTGACGACTATGTGACGTCAATGTGACGTCCTGGGATTACAAAATCATCTCTATTCACAGGTGGTTGAAAAGCCCAAAAGTGTATTACTAAATTATGGCAATTCCTGATGCAAAATTTGGCCTAAAAACTTGAGTGAATTTTTTTTCAAATGTCACTAACATAAATTTATACTCTTTGTCATTTGTGAATAGACGATTACTACAATGTAACATCAGAATCTTGATTAAATATTGGAGACTAGCAAAACTGACACGACAGTGAGAATCGACAGACAAAATGAGCTATTGCTGTGACATATTTCAGTGAATAATTGTGAAAATAACGAACACTTACCTGTCTCGGAAGAAATTCCTTTGCCGGTGCGAAATTTTCAGCTGGTCCAAACAATTGGCATTTCTCTCGTTTTTGTCGATTCTCCTTCGTCTTCAGGACACCATAAAATGCCGAAATGTAATTCTAGGCGTCCAGCTAGCTAAAATATTGCCTATCCCCGGACGACTGGACATTCGAATGAAACTCGCGCTCAGGATCATCTTGCAAGTCATATTAGCGATTTCGGGCGAACCTATTAATATTTATTACGCCGACGGTCTATGAATTGTAAATAGATCTATTCGGTAAGACATGGATGGAAACAATGCAATTATTAGCTGAAAATGTGGCCACAATAGATGGCAGATGTCCTAATACGATTAATTGAAATAATGTCGAGAAATCGAGGGGAAAACTGTAACAATCCCATGAATAGGACAGACTAAACGATTTGTTGACATATAGCCGTGAAGTAGGGTAAATAATTTTTTTTTAAAATATTTTTACAATTTTCATAATTTATTACTATTTTGATTTTACAACCGTGTCGGTAACATGGAAATCTTCAACATAGAATATCCTAAAAATAATCCATTGGCTACAAATTTTTTTTTTTTTTGCCTGTGACTATATTTAATATTATTATTAATCAAAGTATTTGTCGCACTATATATTCACTCGTAACTCTCTTTCTGAGTCAAATTTCAGTTGAGTTCTCTAGTCACGCCTGTCATTAATTCTCTAGTCACAGTAACTAAAAGTTACTCTAGTCACAGTTATTTAATCACACGTTCTAGTCACAGTTTTCTGTCACAGGGGTTAACAACTGTTTTCTATTCACACTGTAGTCACCGTTTTTGTCACAGTTTTCAAGTAACGGTTTAATCACAGGTTCGAGTCATAGTGTTAGTCGCATTTGATATACCTGAGGCTTCTAGTCATACTTCTAGTCACGCAGTGAAGCTAGTCACACAGTGAGACTTCTACTCACACTGAGGCCTCTAGTCACAGTGTTGATATCGCTGAGGTTCTAGTCACAGTGTCAGTCACACTTGAAATCGCTGAGGTTCTAGTCACAATGTTAGTCGCACTTGATATACCTGAGGCTTCTAGTCATACTTCTCGTCACACAGTGTAGCTTGTCACACGCTTGTGACACAGTGAGTCTTCCAGTCATTCTACTCACACTGAGGCTTCCAGTCACAGTGTTGATATCGCTGAGGTTCTAGTCACAGTGTTAGTCACACTTGACATCGCTGAGGCTTCTAGTCATACTCTTCATCACACAGTGAAGCTTGTCACACAGTGAGGCTTCTAGTCATTCTACTCACACTGAGGCTTCTAGTCACAGTGCTGATATCGCTGAGGTTCTAGTCACAGTGTTAGTCACACTTGATATTGCTGAGGTTCTGGATTTTTATGGTATTTATCGACCTACAGTAAAACCGTAAGAATCTATGGATCTTTCGGTATATCTGAAGCAATCTAATCATTTTTTTTTTAATTTTTTTTTCTTGAACAATTGATCTTGAATTTTTCTTCTTGAATATTTTGTACTTGCAGCTTTCCATCCCTGTGTAACTTTGTCTTCGACTAACTAACAATATACCTTTTTTCCAGGTGATTTTTTCCTTCGTAGTATTCTATTAACGTACCTCGAAATTAATTAGTGGTTGACATTTTATAACCAGACGATAATTCTGTAGGGAAGTCAAGAATTTTCACTCTGCGATGAATTTATTATACTTTTTCTATTTCTATATTCTTCCAATTTGAATTCTTTGTTAGCGGTCCACAAATGATCGAGGAAAATACACCATTTCTAACTGCTTTTGGTTTATTATTTTTTTCAAGTACCTTCACGAGAGTTTGAATATTAAGAATGAGCCGATAGTTTTTCCTCGTCCCTTTCACTGAAAATCTATAATAAACCAAGGGGAATGTTTCTTTTTTGGCACTCTTTGTTTTCATTTATTGCATTGCTTTCTTGATCAATGTGTAGGTACTGCCTGCTATTTTTTCTTCTTAGTAATTGGGCTCGTCTCGTGTCAAATAAATAAAATAAATAAAATTTTGTCCTTCTCTACAGAAAAAAAAAAAAAAAAACAATTTTGATCTGGCAACACTGCTGATAATATTCATCCAATTAGATCTAATCCAATGAACCACCTTGTACTTTATTGATAACCTCGTTGGCGTTCATAATCAATTCACTATCAATACTATACCTCACTCGACAACTTCAAATACAATAGGTAAATGAATATTTTTTCCTAAATTCTGAAATCGAGTCGTATCAGTTGCCCTGTGTAAAAAAAAAAAAAATAATAATAATAATAAAAATAATAATAAAAAATAAAATAAAAGCTAAAAAAAAATAAAAAATTAATAAATACCCAAATAATAAAATTAAAAAAAAATAATAAAAAATAAAATAAAAAAATTAATAAAATAAAAATAAAAAATCTTTAAAAAAAAAATTGACAACCGTAACAGAGAGTGGAAACAAACAAATTAGACGATATTGGTAGGTTTTAATTATTTATAAACCATACGCGATAAACAGTACATATTTTACAAATTTAAACTTATCGTACGAAAGTCGAATTATCTTAGAATTGTCGAACTATCTTAAATTTCGTCCGCATCTTTGGTAGAAAAAATTCAACGATTCTTCGCATTTCGAAAAGTAAAAAAAAAACCTCTCCGATACAATAAATAACTTCTCAAAGCTTTGAGATCGCGGGCAGTTACGAAAAAACGCATAAGCGCACGAATTAACCTGAGATCAATCGGATTTAGATTTCGCCCCCTTAGGCCTCATGTAGGCTTTAATATAGAAATCCAAGAACATGCAAACCATGAAAATGTCTTGCGGAATGAATACGAGGAGAGCCCATTTCGGAAATGTGCACGTCGGATGAACGTAGCTAATAGCCGCGTGTATTCCGGCCAGCAAGAATTGCACCTGAAACGAGAACCGAATCGATTTCTTATCGGATTTGCTGAGAAAATTTCACTGGAGGGAGACAAGTGTGACAACTGTTGTTGCGGGAAAAATTAATAATAACCTAAATTTGGCCGTTGTTTGTTTTTAGTAAAATTAAAAAATATATACAAATTTAAAAAAAACTTAAAAAAAAAACTTACTAGTTGAACTTCGGTTAGATGTCGCTTGTACTTGCAATGCCTCAATTCTGGTTTGATTATAGTGGCCGTGTAATAGCTGTACATGACAGCATGAATGGAACAGTTGATCGTGCCGAACAAAATTATATTCGGCCCTCCTGGAAAAAAATTGGATGAAATTAGAATTTTTTTTAAAGAGAAGAAAAATGAATAATAAATTGAATAAAAGGGTTAAAAAAAATTATGAAATGTAGCATATAAAAATTATTTAATTTTCCAAACTGTAGCCTTTCCAAAATCAAAAAGCATTCCTGTTCAGCTACCTGGCATCATTGCCGATCCGATCCAAGCGGCTATAAGAACTCCTATGTGGTGATATTTGTGTAGAAATGATGCTTGGTTGTCCTTCTTCCTCAGTACCATAATCACCGTATCGACTAGATCGACAAGCTTGATGACGAAGTAAACGTACACCATTCTCGCGGTCTAAAAAATGATAAATTGCTCAGATCGTAGGTTATCAGCTTCAAATCGAAAAGTCTTGACGTCTCAGCATACTTGAAATTATTGATTGGAGCAATCAACTGATAATAAGATTGATAAGATAAGACAAATAGATATGATAAGATAAATATGTAGGATAAGAGAAGATAAATAGATAAGATAAGATAAATAGATCAGATAATATCAATAGATTAGATAAGATAAGATAAGATAAATAGATTAGATAAGATAAGATAAATAGATTAGATAAGATAATTAGATAAGATATAATTGATAATAAGATAAAACCTTTGTTAATATTGATTAAATTGTGAGAAAAATTACCATAGAGTGACTTAACTGCAACACTTTGAGCAGGGACATAACTATTATTTACATAGAGAAATATAAACAGAGTAATTAATAGGTGAGATAGAGCCTGACTCTTATTTATCATGAGTATGTGTAATCTTTCTATTAAAGTTTTACAGAAAATTATATATTACAATTGGGGAATTTTCAATAGACTCGAAATGCACTAAAACTCTCCAATAAATAAGTTTTAAAAATTTGTAATCAATAAAAAAAATAAAAAAAAAATAAAAAATAATAAAAAATAATTAAATTAATTAATAATTAAATTAATAATAATTAATAATTAATAAATAATAATTAATTAATAATAATAATTAATTTAATTAATAATTAAATTAATAATTAAATAATTAAATAATTAATAAATAAATAAATAAAAAATAATTAAATTAAAATAATAAATAAATTGAAAAAAAAATGAAAAAAATGGAGATATAAAGGTATTGAATTTTTTTACCAGCAGGGGCAACCTTTCGTAAGATACTTCGACCCCTTCGCACACAATATTGATAGTGCCGGGTATCCAAATTTCGGCGAACGCCTGGAACATGAAATATGGAATTCTTAAGACATTGATTACAATTAAACAACGTCGTTCATATAATTTTTATGATAGCCAATGGAACACTCCAGTGAGAGTAAATAAATAGCGTTAGAGGTGGAAATTGCAAAGTTGTTTCACTTACTTTCATCCCAGAGTTGTAGATTGGAAAATTGTAATAATTATTATGTTGCCTAATAAATATGCAAAATCAGCCTAATATGAAAATTAATATGCAATGTTACTAAAAATCTCGACTGGTGAATTTCCTTTCGAAATCAACTCACCATATAAACAACGTAAACATTGACGATCACTTGCATCGCATTGTAGACGTACATGAACCACGTTAAATCCATGGGTTGCCTATTCTTCATCAACCGCGGCCCAAGTTTGGATACAAAATACATGTAGGCGGCTACAGTGCAAATTAAGTACTCCGGCCCGTCCATAAATGGCAAAGGACGATTTCTCGGATCTGCAAAAGAAAAAAAAAATATGTTTGTGTGTGTGTGTGTGGGTCTAATAAAAAATCAAATTTAAAAACAAGTAATACAATAATACTAATAATTGAATCAATAAATAAAAAATAATAATCAAATCAAAAAATAAAAATATTAATTAAATTAATGAATTAAAAATAATACTCAAATTGATATTAAAAAATAATACTCAAATTGATATTAAAAAATAACAATCAAATTAATAAATAAAAAATAATACTAATCAAATTGATAAATGAAAAATAATAATGAAATTAATAACTAAAAAATAATACTAATCAAATTAATAAATGAAAAATAATAATGAAATTAATAAATAAAAAATAGTTAATAATCAAATTAATAAACTAATACAAAATAGTAAATAATCAAATTAATAAATACAAAATAGTTAATAATCAAATTTTAATAAATACAAAATAGTTGATAGTCAAATTAATAAATACAAAATAGTTAATAATCAAATTAATTAATACAAAATAGTTAATAATCAAATTAATAAATGCAAAAATAGTTAATAATCAAATCAATAAAATAAAAAATAATCAAATTAATAAATACAAAATAAGTAATAAATTAATTAATTAATAAATAAATAAATAATAATAGTAATAATAATAATAATAATCAAATTGATAAATACAAAATATATAAGGTAATAATTAAATTAATAAATACAAAATAATAGTATAATTGATAAATAAAACATAATAATCAAATTAATTAATACACAAAATAATATTTAAATAGATTAATAATAATCAATTTAATAAATAAAACAATAATCACATTATCAAATAAAAAATAATCATAAAATTAATAAAAAATAATAATAATCAAATTAGTAAATAATAATAAAACAACTAAATAATAATTGGAATAACGATAAAACAACTATAAATGGCCATATATATTAAAGTAATAATTAGATAATAATTGTGTAAAAATATAGGTAGTAAAAATAAATCAATAAAAATAATACTATATAAAAATGAAAATTAATAAAAACATCGTAGTTTATTCTTTTCAATAAAATCAATTGACGAAAAATAATAAAAAACGACATACAAATGATAATAATTTACAAAAAACTGTCATGGAAGGATCAGTAATATCAATATTTCGACAAAATACTGGTAAGTTATAGGTAATTTCTCAGTAGTTGAATTAATGCTCGTTCGATAATTGAAATTGATTCTAAGAATTATGGTCAAATAGCTTACCAAGATTTTCATCCCAGAATTCTCTGTAAGATTTGTACGCATCTATAATGGCGGCCATTTTTTTCCAAACACGATTTCCCTGTTGGCGAACGGTTCAAATTAATACGGCAAAGCGAGCATAAATATTTTCTACTTTCAGTTACGTCAAAACCAAGTTTATAATATAAAAAAAAATGTCCACGCTATTATAAATTGAATTTCGCTTCAAATACGTCGAAAAGTTTCAATTCTCTGATTTTATTTATATAAATTCTAATTTATTTAAAATAAAATAAAAAAATTATCTACTCGAACGACGGAAAAGTTCAATTTTTACCTCAATTCGGCGCTTCCCTTTCCGATGACGTCAGCTGAAAATTTCACAACATTCGTCACTATATCGAAAATAACAAGTCACCGATGCAAATCGCCAGTGTCGCAAAAGGCGTCGAACATTTACGAGTTCGAAAATGTAGCGAGCCCTTGATGACGGTCGTTTGATCAATCCGTCCGATCCGTGAGAATTTCCGGTTCCATCACCTCAGCTCGACGAGGGCATAGTTGAAATAAAAACGACCAATCGAACGCACGTCAATAAGGAGAGATTTTTCCTCCTCGCAGAACGAAAGTAGGAAAAGCCTCGCCACCATTGCATAGAAAAAATTGTAAATAATATATTTTTTTTTAAATATAGGTAATAAAAAAATAATTTAGGATTAGCCGTTCTCGATGGTTTTCCTCGACCAATATTTGACATATATATATATAGGAAAAATTCGAACGGGCGAAGATGTGATCGCTTAATTTTTCCCAATATAATTTTGAGAATTATTCAAGAGAAAAACACCTGAAATTATGTACGAGTAAAAAAGCTGGATTTGGCCAAGTTGGATTTTTTACTGTAAATTTGGTAAGTTTTGGCAATTTTGTAAATTGGAAATTCACAGGGAATTCGAATCTGACCAACGTGTTCGATTAATTTCTAAGTATAATTCGGATTATATATATTTTTTTTTTTAACTGATGTCATGAATGAGTAAAAAAGCTATGGTTAGCCGAGTTGGATTTTTCGCCCAACCGTTGATAGGAAAAAATCAAATCCCTGTATAAATATATTTTACTTTTCAATTTTAATATTCCTAATTTTTATTTTTATTTTTGCTAGTTTTTGCTATGATGTTTTTGTGTTAATTGTTTCATTTCAAGTGCCAAGAGAGTGCTTTGATGATTTTTCCATCAAAACGTTTGTTGTAGATAAGAACTTTTTCTTTTTATTCTTTCGTGTTTTAGTGAAAACTTGTGTTTTTATGTAGTAGAAAAAATTTCGTATTCTGTGCAGTGCGGAAGAGAGATCTAAGACAGGGATAGATTGACAATAAAAAGTATTCTATTCTGAATATTTTTGACAAAAAAAAATTAAAATGTTTATATAATAAAATTATTTTTAAAATATTTTCAGATAACTCAAGGAGCAGATTGTAATCTCTGTGGATTTAGCGAGTCGAGAACATTAGAAAATAATACCGAACACATTTTTTTTAAATTTAAAATGTAATCCGATTTTTCGACGTTTAATGATCTCAAGTTTTGACAGTTGTCCTCAGTTTTCCACCATTTTTTATCGTCAGAATGAGCTCATTTTTATCTTCAAATGTTCAAAAAAATAATAATAAATAAATAAAATTTTTTTTTCGGTTTTGTAGCTTTAGCACATAAAGTTTCAAGATGTCCAGTTCTTGCAATTGCCAGATCATTTTCGCACAGCTGAAAATCAGCGTTCAAAATCGTTAATTTCACTTGACTAGAAATGCCATTTTTTCTACCTAAATTTACTAAATTGGTCGATAGATTTTATTATTTTAATTGTCTAATGCCCAACAATTTTTAGTAATTCGGGACGTGAAAATTGTCAGCAATAATAATGTCAAAATATTGAAAACTATTTCTTTTCAACTTATTTTTTGTAGTCGAAAATCAAACGTAAGTTTTATACTCGTCAAAAAACCTTTTTAAAACTTTCATCGAATTTATTTCCGCTCTTGGATTTCAAAGAGAAAACGACGTTTGAGTTCGAAAAAACGTGTTTTTTTCGAGCAAAATCCTATATTAAAATTGTGAAAGAATTGAGCAAAGCGTCGAGAAAAGTTATTTTCGACAAGTTCGATCGAATTTTCGCTCTCCGAGCGTCGAAGAAAAGAACGAAATTTCAACCTAATGTAAAAAAAAAAATTCAGAATTTTCAACGCTTAAAAAACATTGGAAAAACACGCAAAACAGTCGCTTAACCAGTACATTAACGTAGAATTTTTATTCTAAAGAACGCATTTCATAAAAATAAAATATAACGCTTTAAAAAAAAATCGTTACCTTAAAATCTCTATTGGTTCGAGCGCCGGTTTAATAATTGCAAATCGCGCGCACTTCCAATCCTGGCGAAACTAATACTAAATCGGAACACGGCTCACTGTGATGACTATCGGTTTAAGGCGGTGCATTATTCATTGGAAATCACGCATATAATAAATATAAATCAAGGGAGGATCATCAAGGACAGATCATTCGAACGTTTTCCGCCAACAATGGAGCGTTCAAGGGAGGATAAATTCAATTTTAAATTTAATTTTTTCCACTAATGAGAACCTGAGATTTTAAAGGAGGAAAGTTCAACAGTTGCAAATTATTATTTTTTTAAAAATACGCTTTTTGGAGTTTTAATTGGCAATATAGGGAAAATTTATTCTCCCCCCTCAACAATAAAATTTCTACACCAAAAATAGAAACAAAAGTCCAAACTACGCTCAGTGAAAAATCGGAGAAAAGTTCTATTGAAGGACTGTAAATATGTCTGAATAACTTTCCAACTATTTTTTTACCAACTAGGTAGGTACCTATTTTTATTCACAGTGATAGCAACGTCTCCCCTCGCAATAGAAAAAATCTGCGTACGACACAGTTTCACAACAATTCATAAGATTTAATAATCATTTTATATGATGGGCGTAATTCCTCGTAAAAAAAGCGAAGATTTAAATCAAATTTGCCGTACACGTGGAAAAAAATTAAATTATTTTATCATTATTTACTTTTTATTATTTATTCAACATTATCATAATTTTTTTTGTTCATGTGTAAATTCTTATAACGAAAAAATACAGGAATTTATTCGTTGATTGGTTTTTTAGCCGGAGCTGAGATCAAATTTTGATTATAGTCGTTCAATAGACAACTTCATCGGCTGGAAAAGTCTTATTTTTTTTTATCAAGTCTTCATTAAAGTTTTATTGCGCTTTAAAATTTTATGAACCTGTTTTTGTAGTTTTTTTTGCCTATTTTTTGCAAATAACTTTTGAACCGACCACTTTTACATGGGTATGATACTCAGAGGCGAGAAAGAGCTATAAAAATCCTACAATTTGATGTATGTATTTGGTTATATTTTTATGTCATGTCAGAAAACCCAAAACACGTCTTTTTAACCAAAAAGTGGAATATATCTCGAAAACAAAAAATAATCGCTGTAATTTTTTTAATTTTTAATCGATTCTAAATTAAATTAACACAGAGCCTATTTTTTCAAAATTCGCGAACGCGGCGAAAAAAAATTCTCAAGTTAAAACTCCAAAAGTATATGAAAATCGAAGAAAAAAATCGAAAAATATTATCAACTGTGAGAATTTTATTGTTTTCACTTCAAATTCGAATTCTACGTCTAATTTCCTGTAGTAATCATTAATTAATTATAATTGAACAGTACTGTATTTGCAACGAATTTTCAAAGTTGAAAAACGTAACAACGGTGTAGTACTTAAACTGGGAAAAAGTAATAGTTATCGTCGAATTTCCGCCGTTTTGACGTCAAATTCGGATTCAGCGTTCGATTTCCTATAAGAATAACTTTCAAATTCGCTTAAAAACATAAGTTTAATTTTTCACCCTTGCGGAGCTCGAAAATTCGGCCGGTGAATAACTCGATTTACGGGAAATAATTTCTCTGGCTCTGTTTAAATTTTTTTCACCAAATTTTTTGCTATGTACGTGTGTAAGGCGTTCAAATGAAGACTCCTGCACTCCTGCGTAATAAAACAATTGATTCGCATGAATTTTGACCCCGCAAATCGCGGTTAAAGTCCAATTTTCGTGCTTTCAAAAACTGATTTTTTCGGACCACTTGCAGATTTTTCCGAGAAATAAAAAAAATCACAAGAATACATCTTGGTAAGACACAACTTTCCTGAAAATTTCAGATTTTTATCTCTATTGAGAGAGGAGTAAAAATTCGTTAACTGTTCGGTTGAAAAAATCGCAGGGGTACCCCTTGGATTTTTTGTGAAAAATTTTTTGATATCGATTTCGCTCAAATTCAGCATAATGATAGTTGATGATGTGTACATCAATAATATATGCTTCATTCGGCGTTTCTTTTGCTTTAAATTGATGAAAATAACGTTTAAAGTTGAAAAATGTGATGTTTTCGCGTATGGTCTACCAATATTGTGGAATACCTCAGAAACGGTTGAAAAATGGATAGGTACATTACATTGGGAAAATGAGGACAGTTAAATTACCTAGCATTTGGTATATTCAAACACCTGAATTGACCATTTTTTGTTATAGTTATCCACTGTGCAAGTTAAAAATCTTGGAAAACTTGAAAGTTGGACTGCCTATCTCGGCTACAGCTTTGCGCCAGTTGAAAAACCCACTACTTTATGATACAAAGTACATGAAAACACCTCCACCTACGTACCAAATTATAGCAACTACTAAAATAACTATAGATTCTGATTCTCCATACAGAAATAAACTACTATAATATAGTAGTGAAAAGCACAACACCTCACCGAAATGTATCCCAATATGATACGCCAAGGGGAGTGGGGGCGGAGCCCCCTGACAGGGGGTTGGGCGGCGAAGCCGCGAGGGGCGCTCCAGTGTTGCCAAGTCTCCCCTTTTCCGGGTCTCCCTTTTAAAACAATGTTTTGTTAAATCTGCAAGTTTTTTCAATGCATTTCATATAATACAAAATTGCTCAACCGGCATTTGCTCAATAAATAATTTTATACTAATGACTTAGTTGGTTTTGAAGTTTGCGGGGGAGAAAAACTGGGCAACTCATTCTCCTTTTTCTTTATTGCCCGCCGAGCACTTTCGCCCCTTCGGGCATCATCAGGGCTTTGTAGCACCATTGGTAGCTACGGCCCTGGTGCTACAAAGCCCTGATGATGCCCGAAGGGGCGAAAGTGCTCGGCGGGCAATAAAGAAAAAGGAGAATGAGTTGCCCAGTTTTTCTCCCCCGCAAACTTCAAAACCAAGAAGATATGAAGCGACTACCCAAAAACGAAGACTAATGACTTACCAGTATATTTCCTCACTTTTTAGTTTAAAAAAAAAGACCAATTTTCCCATTTCTCTGATCGAGATTTCCCCCCAAATCTCCGCTTGAGACCTGGCAACACTGGGGCGCTCAGCCATTAGTGTTTATAAAAACTTGGATGAAAAAGCAAGTCCAAGCAATCTGTCAGGCATGTTTAGAAGTACCTACGCTAATTGTTTTCCTTTCAATTTATTTATTACGAGGAATTACCTTATTTTGTTTCAATATTAGTTATTGAATAGTTCAACAGATCCAACTAATAATTTCTTTTTAGAGCAACCCCCCTAACCACACAATGTTTATTTGGGTTTATCTTCTGGAATAAAGGTAGTCTCATTCGAAGAGTAAAAAACAGAGGTCAAATATTTGTATTAAATTATCTGCCCGTTTTTCCACCTCTGAATAGGCGATCCCACCGTAAATCTGCAATGAAAAGGAAGAGAAAAACGAAAGAAAAGGAAAGGAAGAGGAAACAGAGCAAAAAAAACGAGGAAATAAAGCGAAGGAACAGGAAACGGAGGAAACAAAACAAGTGATGAGGAAATTAAGAAAAAGAAACAGAGGAAAGGAAGAGGAAATAGCTATGGAAAAGGAAACAAAGGAGTAAAAGAGGAAACAAAGTAAAAAAATAAAGCCAAGGGACAAGAAACTAAGATAAATAAAAGGAAACAAAGTAAAGGAAGGCGAAAAAGCTAAAGAAAAAGAAACACAACAAGAGAAGAAGGAAAAAAAAAGAGGAAATAAAGCAAAGCAACAGGAAACAGAGAGGAAACAAAGCAAAGGAAAAGGAAAAATAAAGGAAAAGCTAAGGAGAAAGAAACAAAGGAAAGGAAGAGGAAACAGAGCAAAAGAAGAGGAAACAAAGCCAAAAACGTAATTTCCTCGTCCAAAGGAGGAGGAAATTAGGCAAAGGAAAAAAATAGGAAAGCTAAGGAGTAAGAAACAAAGGAAAGGAAGAGGAAAAGCTAAGGAAAAGGAAACAAAGAAAAACAGAGGAGAAGCTAAGGAAAAGGAAGAGAAAAAAGCTAAGGAAAAGGAACAGGAAACAATGCAAAAGACGAATAAACAAAGCAAAAAAAACGAGGAAATAAAGCAAAGGAACAGAAAACGGAGGAAAAGAAGAGGAAACAAAGCAAAAAAAAAACGTGGAAAATAAGCAAAGGCAAAGGAAAGGAAGAAGAAAAAGCTCAGGAAAAAGAAGAGGAAACAAAGAAAAAAAAACACGAGGAAATAAAGCAAAGGAACAGGAAACAGAGGAAAAGAAGAGGAAAAGCTAAGAAGAAGGAAACAAATGGAAAAAGAGGAAAAGCTAAGGAAAAGAAACAAAGAAAAGAAAGAACAAAAAAGCTAAGAAAAAGGAATAGAAGAGGAAACTGAGCAAAGGGGAAACTAAGGAAGAGGAATAAGCAAAGAGGAAACCAAGAGGAAATTACACAAAGGAACAGAAAAAAATTTTTGAAACAAAAATGGAATTTTTTATTTCCGGAATGAACGTTACATAGAAATGCAATTCAACGGAATGCGGTACGAGACGAACGACTTGCTAATTTGACTCTAATTTGAGAAAACGCTTCATTTTGTCGCCAGCTGATAATAATACAAGCAATCCCAGACGACACCTCCGACGCAAGCGGCCATCGTTATTCCGTACAGGATTCTATCCATGGCGCCGCCTTTGACGAAAATCGGCGTCCCGTCTTCGACGCTGAATTTCTCCTGTTTGACTTTTATTGTCTTGTAGCCGGGGTGGACTCCTTCGGCGGAGAGAGCGCGCGACGTGGCGATACCACGGCGGGCCGTTGTTGCGACGACGCTGCGAGCCAGACCGATCATTTTGACTGGAATAACATAGGAATAGTAGCGATAGAAAAACGCTGCAAATGATTGTACAGTTTGTACAGTGGTTTATTATTATTTCGCTTCAATATTGATTTAAGAAGACTATCCATTGTCATTTTCAATATTCCGAGCATTTGTGAACGTTCCCACCGAAAAACAGATGGTAATTATAGGGGAAAACTCCGTAGCAACTATTGTAATTTTAATCATTTTTATTTTTCTTAATTTCCTAATTAAAAACTAAACTTATTGCCTAACGATACAGCTGGAGAGAGTGTTTGACGACCGTTCCAATGAGTATAGAATGATTTTTATAGCTCCAAGAACTCTCGAGTTATACCCTCATGTCAAATTTCTGAAAATCTCCCAAATTCGGCACAAAAGCTGCGATAACTAGAGAACCAATAAAGCTATCGACCCGGCGATGGTCTCATTCGATTCAGCGTCCAAAAATCTATATAATTTGATACCACGTACACATTTTTCTGAAAAACCTTGGAAAATATGAATTTTCTCCCCCTCAAAACCCCTCAAAAATACCCTTAAAATTGAGCTAGCAAGTTGGTTCAAGAATTGGGCCGTCGTAGGACCGAGATTGATTTTTGGTGAAAATTTCAAATTTTTAACTCTTACAGTTTGGCCGGAAAACTGCTAACGGCGGACGGACAGAATTTTTTTTATTGGATATTCGGATTCTACATGCCTTGAAACGTAAAACATCAAATTTTTAGGGGGGTTAGACATTTTTTTTTCTTGGGCGATTACAATGGTTCATTGTTGAATAATAAACCAAAATGGAGAAAATTAAAACGCTTCGAATGATCGCTTGGAAAAATCCACTGGATGAAAATGATCGAAAATCTCAAAAACTGAAAAATGTTTTCACCTTCAATAATAAGTGAAGAATTCCTCGTCTGCTATCGTCATTTAAAATATTTTTATTTTCCGGATTGCTTGATTTAAAGTAAAATTAATTGCCTGACGATACAAATGAAGAGAGTTTGACGAGCTTTCCAACGAGTATAGTACGATTTTTATAGCTCCGCGAACTTTCGAGTTATTCACTTATGCTAAATTTCTGAAAATCTCCAAATTCATCACAAAAGCTGTGATAACTCGAGAACCAATGAAGCTATCGACCCCGCGATGGTCTCATTCGATTCAGCGTCCAAAAATCTATAGAAATCGATACCAAATACGCATTTTTCTGAAAACCCTTGGAAAATATGAATTTCTCCCCCTCAAAAATACCCTTAAAATTGAGCTAGTATTGAATTGAGCCATTGTCAGACCAATAATCATTTTTGACTGAAATTTCAAGAATTTAGCTTTTATAGTTTTGTCAAAAAAAATGTTGATGGTGGACGGGCAGATTTTTTTCATTGGATATTCGGATTCTACATGCCTTGAAACGTAAAACATCAAATTTTGAGGAGGGTTTAGAAAAAAAAATTTCTTGGGCGATTACAATGGTTCATTATTGAATAATCAACCAGAAGTAAAACGCTGCAAATTATTGCACAGCGGTTTAGAATCCATTTGCTTCCATCATTAAACACCGTCCACGTATCTAATTAAAACTCTCAAAAAGTAATGAACGTTTTCCCCTACAAATATATTAACCGAATAAATCCTTGTCGTAATTTAAAACATTTTCATTTTCCAAATTGCTTAATAAAAGTAAAATTAATTGCAGATACAAATGAAGAGTGTTTGACGAGCTTTCCAAATAGTACAGATCGAATTTTATAACTCCAAAAATTCTCCAGTCATGCCTAACTTCTGAAAATTTCGCAAATACAACAGGAAAGCTGCGATAGCACGAGAACTATTAAAGCTATTGATCCCAAGATGGTCTCATTCGATTCATCGTCCAGAAATCTATAAAAATTGATACCAATTACACCTTATTCTGAAAAAGTTGGAAAATACGGATTTTCTCCGCCTCAAAACCTCCCAAAAATACCTTTAAATTGAGGTAGCGATTTGGTTAAAGAATTTAGCCATTGTTAGACCAAGAATGATTTTTGGTGAACATTCCGAGAATTTAAGTTATATAATTTTGTCAGAAAAGTATTAACGGCGGACGGAAAGAATTTTTTTAAATCGAATATTCGGGTTCTAAGTGCCTTGAAACGTAAAACATTTATTTTGAAGGAGGGGTTCGTGAGCGATTTCCAATGTTTTATTAATGAAAAGTAGTGAAGGGCTCAATAAAACGGCCCTTTACAGGGCCACCTTGCTAATAGAACACAGCCAACGATAAAAAAAAAATAATAATAATAAAAAAACTGTTAACAACACTGAAGCATTATTGGCTTTTGAGAGGACTCAAGACTAATTAGACCCACTAATGGTGGATTACAGCAAAAATCCGAACGAGTTCACGACTGAAGAGAGCGCTAGTGGACCACTAACTCTTCTTTACACGAGGCCTCATTCATAGAGGTTAGGTTCTTGAGAATTGCTGCGTTCTTTTATAAAAATTAGTAAATAGTGACGACTGGAACGTCATGTATGAGTATTTAGCTGCTTAAATAAACCCAAAAATCGAAGGAAAATTTAATTCAATGTCAGTAATGAAACTAAATTTTGTTTTAGACTGCAAATACTAACAAAAACTAAATCATCATCAAGCTATGAAAAATTTTGGATTTAAAGGATTTTTTTTGAAAATTCACATGAAATATTAACAATAAAATAACGCAATTCCATTAATTCATCGGCAATTAGGTACTATAAATAATGTAAAATTAATTATCGAAAGTGTAGCTTCTGTATTTGAGCCAATAGTATCCAAAAATTGCTCGGTAAAATATATCGAGCTAGTAAAAATCAGTTTAATCAGGGTGATCCAACTTGGAAGGTCAACTGCTGGACAACTTTAGCAACTTACAAAGGCTAACACATAAGAAACTAGAGTACGCTTAAACCCAGAAAAAAATTGTTAACCCGCTAAAAATGGAACTATATTCAATTCTAATGTAAAGCACCTTGACATCCTGCAAAATATTCAAACTGCCAAAATAGAAAGGGAAAAATTGAACGACGCGATTTTATGAACACAAAGTTTATTCTATCATCGAGTACAACTTAATTTTACACGAATTACAGAGCTACCGACTGAGTATAAAACGAGTAGAAAATTATTAACGATCAAGGGAAAAATTCAAGGCACCAAAATTTGCGAACGGCAGTCTTCGAAATCAATTTTTGTTCGGCGGAGGCGTAGTGATCGGGCGCTTGAAGAGGAGAATGTGAGGTTCGGGCGCGTGGGTCATATAATGGACCCAGCCGGGCGACTGTTGGATACCGATGGCTCTCCATTCCGTTTCTGACAGAAGGTGAGATTTGGGAATCAATTTGACCATGTCTTTTGGAAGCACGACGTGGCGGTACTCGTATTTGTCATCGTAGTATCGGTCCGAATAGTATATCTGCGGCGTGCGGGGTGCCATTTTCTTCTTGAGAGACCACTGCGCAGAGATAAAAAATACCGTCAATAGTTGAAGAATGTATCCGCTGAAGAAAGGGATGTAGATAGCGGGGACTGTCAAGATACAACTCAACGATTGAATACTTCAACCTTAGCACGTGCAGGGAAGAAATGGAGGACTTGAAAAATGAGAGAAAAGAAGGTGATCATGCAGATAGACCGACATGCGAGAGATACTCAAGTCTCGCCCTTGAAAACGACACCAAAGCGAAAAAGTAGACTGTAGGGCACAGCAATGAAACACATGAGTGGGTAACGCCTATCATAGAGGAGTAGCTCAAGTATAATCATCAGTTGTAAAAAAAGCCACAATGCCTATAACAGAACTAAGATTATTCCATCAGTACAAGGTAATTTCACAGTTACCGAAGATAAACTTGCAGCAAGTCAGTCTTCCTCACTCACATAGACAAATCATTCAATTGAATAATCCACTCAGCAGTCTCTCCAGGAAAATATTTGGGACCTGGAGATATCCATCAGTACCAAGGTAGACTGGTTTGGGGTCCATTTGTTGCTCATTAGAGTATTAGATGCTTCGAGCCAAGGCCGCGGGACGCCTGGCATGCCTACCAGCGCACTTGATTGCTTGCCAGTTTCAATATGTTCCACTGAAGAGTCTTCCCCAGCAACGTTTTCCAGACAAACCAATCAACCGTCGTTTTTACACTCTCATTCTCTGCTCCCTACTACAATCGGGCTCCTTTTCTCTGCCCACAAAAGGTGAAGGTATTGATTAAGCATACTCTCCTGCTTCCGAGAAAACAACCACATAAGTTTGCCTGCAAAACGAGCCTAACTCACCTATGAGTCAAGTTTTAGATGCTTGAAGGCATGAGCCAAGACAGGTGAACTGGCGATGGTTTGGATTGGTTTTCAACTAAGCTCTCGGACAAATGACTCAATTGAGAGATTGTCAGATCAACTGTCATTCTCCACTCCCCAACTACAATCAGGCTCTTCATTCTCTGACAAGAAAAGGAGATGGTACGCGGAAAAATAAGCAAATTCTCCTGCTTCAGGGACTGGAGAGAAAACAACCGCATAAGTTTTGTGCGGCAACAGCCTTCAGCACTCCAGAACGCCTGCAAAGCGTGCCTCCTTCACTACAAGTGGAGACTTGGATCATTGTTGCTTCAAGGCCTCAAGACGCAAACAAGGCCATGCAGCATTGATGGCCAGTCAGGCTCTATGTGATTCACAGAGCTCTCTCAGTAGAGCTCTTGTACCAATGGCTCAATTGTCCAATTGTGAGATCATTGCTATGGCTCTCTCAGCTTTCTGAAGACTATTATGCTCCCCACTCTTTTTGCGGAAATCGTGAAGACTGGTAATTCTAACAAAATCCTCCTGCTACCTCACGTGCCGACAGCATTGTCAAGCTAGAGATAATTTGCCTTTATCCTGCAGCACTATGATAGACTCCTTGAAATTGCTTCTTCCAGAGGTCATTCATCTCCTTCACTAGGTGATTGGAATGTTAAGATCCTTCGATTGAATTAGTTACACCTGCCTGAGCACTTTGGCCGATAGCAGTCTCTGCGAGAAAAACATTACAGGGAAGACGTTTATCAAAGATTTTTTGGAACGTCAGTACTCCAATATCCTTGCGGATTGTGTTCTGTTGCTATCAAGTGGAACGTTGTATGCTTGAAGGCACGAGTCAAGACTTCAGGACACCTAGCAGGCCAATCAGTATACTGATGACGGCTAGTCAGGCTCAAGATGTTCCACTAAAAAGGCCTTTCTCAATCAACGCACTCTCAACCGTCCCAAGACCATTAGGCTCCTCATTCCCTCAATGTTAAAGATTAGTTATTTTAAGGGTATTCTCCAGCTACCTAATTGCCAAATGGGATCGATGATCTGGAACGAGGAACCTTTCCTGCCACATTATGACAAATGCAATGAAATTGCTTGCAGTTTTTAGCTCTGTCTACAAGCACATAGTGCTGCTTGCTCCCTCCTCTGCTCCCAATATGAAGAACAGAGAATTTTGCATCCTCAGATGTGCATTGATAAGCGTGGACGACGCTTTTTGATTGACGGTTTTTTAGTATAACTTTGATCTTTCTCCTGCTCATTAATGTTACAATTTCCTGTAGCATCTCATGCTGCAATGCCTCTTCCCGCGCTAATATCTAGTCTTACAAGCTGGTCCATATTCACAATTCTAGATGTCCAAAAGAAAACCAGTATTCATCTATCAGAACGGCTGATCTTACAAGAACGACTTTATCCCCTAACCTGACCAACATTGACCTCAACAGCGCAAAAATGATCACACCAAAGCTACTACTACCATCAGCTACTACTACTATCATCTAAAACATAATTAATAATTTTTCCCAACCACAAAGGCCCGATTTGTACGCAATAGTGCTTCGTTGTGCAATACTGACCATTAAATGTTAATGTCCGAAACACGTAAACAGTTCAATAATAATTAGCAGCTAGAAAATTTACTAAGGTGGAATCTCAAACCATCAAGCTAACAAGAAGAAACTTAGATCTGATGATTTTGATCACAGATTACTTTCGCCCCTTCTGGCATCCTCACATTAAATCCATAGGTTTTTATAGAACCTATATTAAGCTACAGTAAATGACCATGCAGCTACAATCATGCACTAAAAAACATGAAAATCGTGCCTCATAAATAACAAAAATTACTGCAAGAAGTGCGATGATCTCTCTTGCAATTAAATTGTTGCACTCCTCGCTCTCGAACGCCAGTCAAAAATGCACTACACACAAACAACATGCTTTCTACGTCAGCACGGGCTTAAGCAATAAATAAAATAGAAAGAGAGAAAAAACATACATAAAAAAATTAAAGAAAACTGTGAAAGGCTGAGACGTGGACTTCCTTGCGACAAAACAACTAAAAAAAAACTGCCTTTGCAATGAACTTCACTATGATGGCAATATTCACTTACCTCGACGTAAGAGAAAATATCGAAAGCTCCTCTGGCCGCGCGCCGATCGAGAAAATTTCAACACAACGAAAATTTAATAAATGTTTTCTCAAAACGTGAAAAACCTAGCGAATGCGCGAGTTAATTTCGGATCACACGGTAGTTCCACGACATAGGTAATTTCATACTCCACAGACTGCTGCAATAATTTTCATACGCTCGAAGGAATTTTAATGCTATTTACACCGATTGGATGGCCGTTGATTTTAATTTGGATCACACACCGTATTTTGCCGTACTTGCTATGATATTTTTCTTGGGCTTTTTCTTAGGGTTAGATATGACTCTCGTTTTGATTAATTATCGATCTCTAATAACACTTATCGGCTTAATATGAATCACTGGATAGTACATGCCACCGAAAAGCATTAACGATAAAAGCGAGTTTCTACAAACTATCATATAAATCTCTTCTATGGATTATTAGCTGACTAGCATGGAATTTGTCGTGATTTCGTATCAGGCTGGTTTTTCCGGGGTGGGGTTGTTAGCCCCACGCCCAACCCCCAACCTGGAGGACTAGGGGACTTTTATCTCGAGGTTCCCAATCCCCTAGGAAGCCTGCTTTCACCACAGCTATAGAGTGCCACCTACCCTTCGCAGTAGCCAGCTAAGTTGACTGTGGGTGCTGCCGTTGGCACTTTATGTGCTCCTCCGCCACCACCCTAGTGAATGGGCCCTGCTGCCGACCCATTCCACCTGGTAGGCCTTTACTTGAGTCATTCTCGAGCAGCCCTACCGGTTTCCCTTTTAGTCGCCTCTTACGACACGTCAGGGAAATTCTAGGCCAAATCCCTGCAGGGCATGGAATTGCGTGTATTGCGCACACATAGTTTGCATATTGACTAAGCATAGCTGAATAACTGTAGTGAAAACCGTTGAACGCTAAGTTCAAACGGTTTCTGATACTACTGCCATCGGCTCGTCAACTAATATCTGACGATCAGGGAGAACAACATTGATCCAATTTTAAAGCATTCTGATGCTCCTTGGCATATAATGCTAAATAAAAAAGCACACACCGATAAGACCTTCAAAAGGAGATCTTAGGGGAAGCTTAGGGTGAAATAGTGACTGAACTGAGACAGGAGAAGAAATATTCCTCCAATATTAGCCCCCAATTCATGAGCAAGGTTGACCAGGTTATGAGGCAGGTTAGTTCAACAAGTGTCCACCAAGATTCAACACATAGGAACAAACTTTGATTCACGTACAAAGAGAAAGCGTGATTCAATGAAAAGAAAGACTGCCATTTGATCGGTTGAAATCAGTTGCTCTGAGTTTGACAGATCAGAAGCTCTGCCTCTGACATCTGGAACTAAAAGCCTTCAGAATTGCAACTATAGCTTGCTTTGAACGAGTCTTCGATTCCTCTTGGTTCATTATTCAATAATAAATAATTTTAATCGCCCAAGAAAAAAAAACCCTCTTCAAAATTTGACGTTTTACGAGGCAATGTACAATCCGAATACCCGATAAATAAAAAATATGTCAACACTTGTCTGAAAAAATGATATAATAGCGAAATTCATAGAATTTTCACCAAATATCAATCTTGGTCTGAAAATGGCTAAACCGCTACCTCCAGTTCAAGTTTTTTATTTATATTTTTTTAAGCATTTTCCTATGTTTTTGAAACATAGGTGTGATCACTATAATTTCATTTCTATAGATTTTTTGACGTCGAATCGAATGTGACTATAACGGAGTCGATAGCTAAAATGGTTCTCGAGTTATCGCAGATTTTTTGTGGAATTTTCAAGATTTTGAATAATTTCCCATGATGGCATAACTCGAGAATTTGCGGAGCTATTAAAACTCATTCTATGTACCTGATGGTTTGCTCATGAAACACTCTCTTAAGCTAGTTGACCGGTAGTTTGTGGTATAATCATGAGAAAACTAAACTAGGATGATTCGGTTTTATCTACAATTGATCACAATAACGATAGATGCTAAATAGTTTTCCCTTTTAGTTACTAATCCATTCTAGGGTGAAAACGTTCACAAATGATCGGGATGAATACTATCACAAGTGGATGGTGTTCTTAAACCATAATTGCGGCAAAGGAATAATAAACCACTGAATAATTTGCAGCGTTTCGATTAGTAAAGCTGTTGCCACTGATAAAATCACAGTAAATCAGTAAAAATCACAGTAAAATCACAGTAATTGATTCCTTAGCACGTTAATTTCGTTTTGCTTCCATTTTAAAAAAATTAATTAATTAAAAAAACCATCTAGTATCAATTTATCCTGCCAATCTACCGGCCAAGTAGATCAAAATGAGTGAATATGCCAATAAAACATATTTCGCCAACAGTAAAAGTGGCCTCTCCATGGAAAGGAAGCGCCTACGAAAGGAGCAAAATTGCGCAACAGTACGCGCAGTAGGCCAAGATTTTATCCACCGCCTGTACGGGAACTTAAGGGAAGACGAGGACAGAAATATGCTGAAAGCAAGCGACTACTAACTCAGACATTCCTCAAAGCTGTCAAGCTTCAAGATTGAAAAAGCGGAAATCCGTTGGAATAGGAGAAAACAAGAGGGATATTTATTTTACTTCAATCGCGAAATTGCCGAACTCCATTGACATTAGCAATCTCATAGGTGCACACTGTAATTCAAGTTCGCGGGTCAATATTTATCTTACGAATATTTCAGCAGCAAGCATAAAGCGATAAGAACGACTGAGGAGAAAAGAACCAAGGGAGATAAGATATTCGCTTGAGAGCTGCGTCAAGCAGTGAGGCAATCGTAGCCAACTCCCTAAATCTAATCAGAGGACGCACAAAGGACTTTCAAACGCATCTGAATTTTAACGATGATCAAAAGCGCTAAAAAACGGTCGCAATACTCAAGGACAACTGTGGCGGTCTCAAACCGTGCAAGATAACCTAGATCACGTTGTCATTCGAGGGTGGCTCAACAATAAATTCAATCGTTCGAACGTCGATCTCATCGTACGACTTACGATTTCCGCATTTTTGCGTTTCAAACCGGGCGAAATTCAATTTGGGACAAGGAACGGCCCATGTCTCAGCCTTAGGCCCGGATCGAAAACGGAGCTAATTCAGATAACAGAATATTGATTACCCTAGTTCTCACCTATGATTAATGCGACGAATTCGAAGCTCAGCCGGAGGAAAATCAACAATAATCGAGAAAAAGAACGCGAGACGGAAATTTCTGATGGTATCGGGCGCTCCTCAAAGTTAAAGAAACAAGAAAACGCAAAAACGAATGGCGACACAATCACAATGGCGGTTAGATATCGATACGAGCCGATTCCACAGTAATCGAAAGTACAAACGATTAATCGATAGTGAATAATCGAAAGCCATATGTGAAGTCGGTTGGTGAATTTCATTTCGTAGCACGGTAAAACGTTAAAAATTGATGAATTGGTTACAATTAAAATAGTAATGCCGTAATTACACAAAATTTACAGCTCACCGATCACAAATTTCATCTCACTTCGTCAACTGAGAAATAATCGAATACTCGCGATATGAAGAATCGATACTTTCCCTTTCGATATAGCTTGCACTATTATCGAACCATCACTAGCGCTACAGTGGTGAAAATCATAACTAATTTATGGGAAAGAGCAATGCAATCGCAACAAAAATAATGCCGCGCTGGCGAGGTTTGAAAATCGAAAGAATTTCTTGAAAACTACGTTCTTTTTGGGATTTCCGCATTAAATTTGTCGTTCCAGTTGAACATTTTTGGCGTCAACTTAAACAAAAAAATTTCGGATAAGGCTATAAGCTTTTGGTAACATTCATCCATCTATGAATGTCTACCGCCAAAACTGTTCGCGCAGTCATTGAGTTCCCGCTTTTTGCGCTTAAACATAACCTCACCCTGTGGCAACACAGTAAGATCTCCCTTTCTCTATGAACACAGTCCAACGGCAACAATCTTTCACCTCAGGTTTTATTTGTTAAATTTGAGTTGCTTTCTACTTTAAATTGATCCTCTTGAATTATCTGAAAGTAGTGCAATTCCTGAATCTCTGTGACAGTCGCACGGGTTGAACTTAAACGCACTTGATATCAAAATCGTCAGGACTCAACAGGTGAGATAATGGATTTTGTTCTCTTTTAATATTGTAATATTGTATTGGGAATAGGAAGATGTATCTACGAGTTGGGTCGACTGCTCGTTGAAAAAGGAGTCCCTGGTTCAATTCTAATCCAAATTGAACCATTGAGCGGTCCCTTAGGTTTCCTTCGACTACCATGATCTCAGGCTTATTATAATTCCGTTCCTAGCTTCTTAAACGGCATTGTCAGTCACCATTTATTTATTTCTTTTACGGGACGAGCCCGATTAGCAGAATAACAATACAAACAATTATAAAGAGTAAAGCACACAAGTGTTGCATAGGGACTATCGTGTTTTAACCATAAAAAGGGATAGAGGAAAGGAAGCCGTAATTCGAAATAATGGGGAGAAGGTAGAGAGTCGAATCGCTATTGATATCACATATATTTATATTGGACTAATTGAAATGTGTTCTCCTGCCAGTTGAACCTTCACGTTCAGTATAGTGCAGTGTTGCCACTTTACATAGGTACACAACAGGGACAATGGCACAGTTCAGAGCAAAGCCCTTAAACGCGGGAGAGAAACTTCATGGAAGTCGATTTCGAGCTCGGCGCTGAGCAGGTTTACGGCCCGGGAAATACGGCAGAGCGGTCGGTGGAGGAGGTAGTTTGTGGGGGAGAAGGGCACAAAAAAAAACTTCCTGGAGTCGAGAAGCATGACGAGGGACGCGCAGGCCCAGACGCTCCAACAGTGGCGGCGAGTCAATTCAACCAGACCGTGCAGGAACACTGTCAGCGGAGAGGCGACGATGGGCAGGGCATGGCAGGACGAAGCGAGCGCTAAGGGCGTCGTAGTCGACGGCATCACGGGGAATCCCAATCTTGAAGGCCAGGAATCGCAGAAAGGCGCGATGCACTCGGTCGAGCTGGTTAACATGACGTTAGTAGTATGGACTCCAGAATACAGATGCATACTCGAGTATCGGCTGGACCAGGCTGCGGTAGAGGGTCAGGAGAACAGGGACGTGGGAAAACTCACATAAATTGAGCCCACATAATCTGAAAAACTACCAAAGTCATCCGCTTCCGAAGTCATCCGAACACCTAGTGCGCACTGTCGGGGGAAGAGAAGTTCTTTTTATAGGGTAAGTTCCGGAAAATGGAGCCATCGTCGTCTCCCATCTATTCGAGATGACCCATCAAATACTGTAGTCGAAGTTTAGTTCGATGGCATTATTTTGAGCCCTCGCTTACTCCGCGAACCGGCGTTATCTCCCCAGCTCCGAAAAAAGGTGTCATTATCTCCCCGGACTTTTTGAACCACATATCGCTATCTCCCTAATGAAAGTTACGAGGGATATCCAGAAAGTAAGGTTACAAGTCCCCTGAAGGGCACAGGGAATTTTTTGTTATGAGTGGCATACCTGGGCCTGGGCCCAAGTTGAGAAATGGCGTCGCAGGAGCAGTTTCCGTCATCCTCTGAAGTGCTGTTCCCTCCACCTACCGCCAATGCGAGATTCGGTCAGTCATCAAGTTCCTGACAATGCGTCACGAATCTGCTTCCGAAATCCATCGTCAGCTTGTGGGCACTTACGGACCTGAGGTACTGTCACGTCAACATGTTTTCAAGTGGGTTAGGCTTTTTAAAGAAGTTTAAAGTCCAGTTCTCAGAGCGGAAAATCATGGCATCTGTGTTTTGGGACCGAAAAGGGTTGTTGTTGGTGGATTTTATGGCCAGAAGGACAACCATCAATGGTGACGCATATTGCAAAACCCTTAAAAAAATGGAAGAACAGCTTAAAAAACAGGAGGAGGGGGATGCTGACTCGTGGTGTGTCTCTCCTTCACGACAACGCCTGACCCCACACCGCTCGTGTGACCCAAGCCCTGCTTGCATCCTTTGGATGGGATATTGTGACTTACCCACCATATTCTCCGGACCTTGCGCCCTCAGATTTTCATCTTTTCACTAAATTGACAGAGTTCTTGGGTGGAAAACGTTTTTTTTTTAGCAACGAGGAGGTGATGGAGACTGTAAAGAATTGGCTTTCAAAGGTGGAGCGAAGCGTATACGAAGAGGGTATACAAAAGCTGGTGCCGAGGCTGAAGAAATGTATCGTTCGGGATGGCGATAATGTCGAAAAATAAACATATATTTTGTAACATATCCTGTAAATTGGGTTAAAATATATGCACTTTTCGATTTTCGGCAGCAGTTGTAACCTTATTTTCTGGATATCCCTCGTATGTTATGAACTCCGTGGAAATCAGGTGAAATGAGATTAATTTAATCGGGAAACTGGGACGGAACAAAATCACGGTTAAAGTCACAGAAAAAGAACCCTTTATTCATTATTCTTTTTCTTCTTTCCTCGTGATGTTGTCTCAAGCCGACCCTCTTTTGTCCTCTAACTTATTGCAACCATGACAGACGTACAACAAAATATTTTTCTTCAATCATCGTTAAAATAATACAAAACGGATGCTCGCTGGGGTTCTCCAAACATCAAACACTGGTTCCAACAGTGGATCAAAAGTCGATCGAATAACACGCCTGAATTCGAATAAAACAATCTGATAAGTAAAATATTTTAAGCAAAATCTATAACTCTCAGTGTTGATAGTTCAAGATATATCTTCTAGACTGCGCTGTTGTATGCATCTCAGAGGGCTCCAGCGAGGCTCTTCTTAAACCATAGAGATATTGATCATAGCCTCATAATGAGGTGCATCGGTAGAGGCGGAGAAAGCCTTGCTTGAAATGCTTGTTAAAATTAAATGGCAATTAAAATTGTTATATGAATGATTTGGAGGCGTTTTATTTAGGAATCAGCATGCCCAATCCTGTTATCATTATTTCAATCAATCAATATCAATATATTTATTCTTTATTTGTAGAAACCCGAAGGCATTACAATGGTTGGCCATTCACGAAAGAAAAAAAATAGTATAATAATAATAATGGTGAAAATGAAAAATTCAAAAAATTGAGTTTCCACAGTGGAGATTTTGCCAATTGCATTCTCTGATTTTCAAATCCGCCTGTTCCAGCTTTGAAATGGACGGTTTCGACGAAGCCGGAATCTTCTTTTCGGACAATTTGAGCCGCGAGGACCAAAGCAACGCCAACGGACCGACAGATAATACTTTGGGCATTAAATTGAATTTCAAAGATTTCCTGAAAAATTTCCACCACGGAACATTCAACTATAAATACAGGTGCGTTCAATTGCCTGAAAAGCGCTAAATTAATCGGCAATTTTTAATCTGGAAATATGTACCTAAATTAATAATCCTGCAATTTAATCTATCAATATTGGACATTTCTAACCTACTTTTAGTACCTTATTCAGATTTACATTATTCCACAATTCGTTTCAGTCAAATGCTCCAAGATAATTACAATTGTCGAAAATTCTACATCGAAGTCGAATTCGGCGATCTTCTGAGGTACAATGAAAAATTAGCCGAGAGCTTCTCCAACGAACCCAACTTCCACGTTCCGCTGGTGCAATTCTATATATATATATTTTTTTTTTTAATATACATATAAATCTTTGAAAAAAAAATGAAAATGATTGTGATTTAAAAATTTTTTCTTCAAATTTTAGTTTGAAGAAGCGACGAAAGAAGTTGCTATCGAAATAATGCAACACAGTACAGAAGATAATGTGGAAATCGAGCATTTCCAAGTAATGTTTTACTCCGGCTCGATCCCGATTTCGCTGCGGGATCTGAAAGTAAGCAAACGACAAGCTCATACTTGATAGCTGGTTAGTTCCTTAATAGAATGCGTTGTTAGCTCGAGCATTATTTATTGCATAAGTTCCCTTAGTTCACTTGCGAGCTATTCTTATGATGTGGCCCTCAGAACCTTCTTGCTTTACGCTTCTCCTATTTTACCTCCTCAACCTCCTGCAGATAGTTTATTGTCAGAATTTTCTTCTTAGGTGCCGAAGTATTGCTAATCGCTGCTTCATCGATCGCTCGTACTTGCAGTTTCATTTTGTGCTTATTCATTTCACTTACAGTCCTCGATGGTGTCCCGAGTGGTGAAAATTCCCGGCATCATAGTCTCCGCGTCTGGCGTCAGGTCGAAAGCGACTTCGATAACATTGCAGTGCAAAAGCTGCGGCAACATCGTGCCCAAGATGGACATCTCATCCGGCCTTGAAGGCCTTAGTTTGCCCCGTCGGTGCTCCAGGTATTTAGAAGCCTTTTAAAACCTTTGAAATCAAACAAGCGTTGGTTTAGCTCCTACCTCACGGATTGTTTCCAATTGGTGAGGATTAAATCGGTTTTGTCAGCGCCATTCCAAATACGTGCGGCGTCCCTCAGGGCTCTCACGTGGGGCCGATGCGTTTTTTGATCTTCGTCAATGACATTTCAGAGCTCTTTTCGGGTGCTATTCAGTTTCTCCTTTTTGCTGACGATTATTTACGCGAGGATTCGATCGCCCCACGACTCACTAGTTTTGCAGAGCGCCCTTGATTTATTGGTTGGTGTGAGGCGAACGAATTGAAGTTGAATCTCGGAAAATGTGCTATCTTGACCTTCTCTAGATCGACGTCTCCTCATTTCCACTTGTACTTCTTAGATGGGCAGGCTATTGCTAGGGTGTCTTTCTCCAAAGATCTCGGCGTTATATTTGACACGCGGCTGACGTTCTTCTCTCACATGAACGACGCTTGCTCTAGAGGCATGTATGCTCTAGGCTTCTTGAGGCACACAAGGTGCTTCGCCGACATCGATGCTCTGGTCGTGCTGTTCAATATGCTGGTCGGCTCAATCCTTGAATACGGATCCATCGTTTGGTCTCCATTTTACGCGAATGCTTCAGATCGTATCGAGCACGTTTAGCGTAAATTTCATGCTATGTTGCTCTTAGCCAGGGTGAGATGGACAGCTTCGATCCCGTCGCTACTATGGCTCCAATGTGAATCTCCTCAGTCACCGTCGCCGATTGCTCATCAAGCTACTGAAGTCATCGGTCGACTGTCCTGCTCTGCTGGAGCTGAATACCTTTCTGATCCCTCAATATCGCACCCGCTCGACCAATCTATTTCACATTCCGACTATACCTACTAACTATCTTTACAATAACCCCCTTCATGCACTTGGAGCATTAGATGCTGCTCTCTCGACAGTGATATATATTTTCTCAACGTCTTACAGACAACTGATCGCTATTCTATGTACATTTTTTCTTCAATAAGACCGAGTAACGCTGTGTATTAATTTGAAATTTTCACGAAGTTTTCATTTTCATTTATTTTCTTGTGAGTAGGTATTGTTATTTATGTTATGTAATTTTGGGCACTCGAGCCCGTGTCAATCTAAATAAATAAGCAAGAAATGGGCCATCTTAATTTCTCAATAATTTTGGAGATTGCTTACACTTCTCGGCTATTCTAATTTCTGTACCATTCGCAGTGAAATGAACGGCCAGACGAAATGCCCTTTGGATCCTTACATGATCCGCACTGATAACTGTCGCTGCGTCGATTTCCAAGTGCTCAAATTGCAAGAGCTCCCCGATTCCGTGCCACAGGGTGAAATGCCGCGCCACGTGCAGCTTTACTGCGACAGGTAAATCAATCATGGTTTCCCTATTCATTTCCGTGTTATTGTCAGGATGAGGAGACTGAGAGTGCGACTTTTTCTCCATATTTTTATTATTCGTCGGCCGAGATCTTTCGCCCATTCGGGCATCTTCAGGGCTGCATAGGTCCATCGGGTACCTATGACCCATGCGACAAAACAACAACAAATAATATTTGTATATATATGTAATAATATTATATATAAATATGTAAAAAAAATTCAAAATCTTCTATTGCAGGTTTCTCTGCGAAAAAGTCGTCCCGGGGAACAAAGTGGTCGTCGTAGGGATTTATTGCATAAAGAAAAACAAATCCTCGAGGGTAAGAATGGGAACTTATCTGTAATATTGTTAGAAGAAATTAATTATGATAATAATTTCCTTTCGTTGAAACTCACCCTTAGAGCCGGTTAGGAGGGAGTTTTAGCTTCTTACGGCTACCCATAACGCAGTGCCCGTACGGCATTTAACCAAACCGAACAGCAGAACCAACCCGAACAGTTCATGGGCCCGCTAACTCGAGGTTTTACATGAGCCTCCTTCACGGTCCCCCGTACGCCCTGAAAATGATTAGTGGTTACGTTTTTTCTTAAAAGTTTGCAAATAGTGACGACCGGAATGTCATGTATTAGTACTTGAAAAATAAAAAATAAATTAAAAAAATGTTGAAAAACCATGGAAAAATAAGATAAAATGTAAGTAATGTAATTAGATATTATATATTTTCGTCTGCAACGACTAACAAAAACTAAATTATCAACAAAAAAATACTAACTATGAAAAACTGGGATATAAAAACAAAGTTATTGATAATCAAATTGAATATTAAACAATGAAATTATATTATTCCATTAATTCTTCCCCTTTTAGGCACTGTAGATAATATTATAATGATAATATAAAATGAACAATGGAACGTTCAGTATAATTAATGAACAAAATAAACTAGCTATAGAATATAAATGTAAATTAATTTTTAACTAAGAAAATACAATATTTTATCCTTCTGTTTCTATTTAGAATTAAAAAAAAAAAATGACCAGTTACTACTAAAAATGATATAAACTTGGTATCGGAACACTGTCAGAAAATCATCTATTAAAAATCTCGTCATAACAGAAACTACCATAAATAAATAGTCTTGGTTTTGAAGCCTTATCTTCAAAACCAAGAAGATATGAAGCCACTACCCAAAAACGAATAAATAAATAGATTACAAGTAAATATTGAATATACGATATTAAAATTAATTAAACCGATTTTGGATGTTGTTAATTGAGTTGAATGCAACAGCAAACGGATCAGACGTGTGTCAGTTTAAGTGAACAGTCAGTTTAAGTGTTTAAGACACCGCTGGGAGCAGTCACGTGACACCGTGAAAGTTAGCGGGCAAGCCGTTTGGAGCTTAGCATCATCACGCGTTCCCCTAGGCTCACTTTCACGAGCGTCAGACACCTTGAGGAGCAAAAACTCTCTAATTTGCTCTTGCAAGCTGAAAATATTGAAAATTCCTTCGATCCTTAGTCCACTTCCTTTCTGTTCATACTGTATTCATTCTTTTCATATTAGCGAGAAGCAAAAGAGAAGAACGTCGGAGTCAGAAACCCTTACGTCCGCGTTCTCGGCATCAAAGTCGACCAATGGGTCGACGAAGTGTCTCAAACGCCGACGTCGAACTCGTCCGATCACGATCCGATGTTTTTCATGTGCGAAAGGCTGTCGAAATCGCCCATCGTTTACGAAACCGTCGTCAAATCGATCGCCCCGAGCATTTACGGGTTTGAAAATGAAAAGAAAGCCATCGCTTGTCTTCTATTCGGCGGTAAGCGTTTTTATAATTCGATGCCTCGAATCCTTTTAATATTTGGTAGCAAAAACAAGTGCTTCGTTGTTCAGGTTGAGGAGGAGAAAACCAAGGTGACTTGTTCTTCTGTTTTTTATTGTCGGCTTGCCAAGCACTTTCACCCATTAGGGCATCATTAGGTCTTCGTAGCACAAGGTATCCACTGCCCTATCGATGGCTGTGGATACCTTGTGATCGTGCTACAAAGCCCTGATGATGCCCGAATGGGCGAAAGTGCTTGGCAAGCCGACAATAAAAAACAGGAGAACAAGTCGCCTTGGTTTTCTTCCCCTCAATCCCAACAACGAAGAACGATCGATGCGACAAAGCTACAACGAAAAAAAAAACAAGTGGTCAAGTTTTCTGTGCAACTCTGTCAGATGGCAGATGTGGAGCATCTGGTGGCTGATTTTAAAACGGTTGCAGGTTCGAGAAAACGCATGCCGGACGGTTTGACTCGCCGCGGCGACATCAATCTTCTCCTGCTCGGGGATCCGGGCACGGCCAAATCTCAGTTGCTCAAGTTTGTCGAGCGAGTCAGTCCCGTCGGCGTGTATACTTCGGGAAAAGGCTCGTCTGCCGCAGGTCTCACCGCTTCTGTCACTCGAGACCCGCACACGGTAAATATACGTTTTTCCTTGCGCATATCGCTCTTTGGTCCCAGTTGGAGGGTAAAAAAAAGAGTGTCATGTCATTTCGTGTGAGAAGGGAACGAATGCGGTGCGAAGGGAGTGGCAACAATCTAAAGCCCGATTACATTTCCTAGTGTAAGTGGATGATCGGCGAGAGATGTTAAGTCGAATGTCAGAATTGGGGTCAGGACTGAAAGAAAACGCCTACTTTGCCGAGTGTAAAATCGTACATACTTATAATGTACAAACGCGAACTAGTTCGGTCTAATCAATACACGGACTGTAATAAAAAAATAGTGCAAACGATATATTGTCTGCACTTAAAAAATGACATAAATCGTCATATCTCCGCGAGAAATGAGTTGACCTCAATGAAATTTTCAGAGAATGCCCACCCAGTAATTGTGCAAAAGCCGTTTCCGGATTTTGGGTAACACGCAGTATTTCCAAGATGTAAGTTTTTTTTACAGGCTTAAGAGTCATAATTTGTCTACGTTTGAGGTCTTAAAATGTTTGTTATGAGGAGCAGAAGACCCTTGATTTTTTTAAATATTAGGGTCACATACAGTACTTCCACGTTATTCGCATATTGACAGTATTTTGATTTTTACGGACCGCAAAAATGAATATATTTGATCGCTGGGAGGACTTCAAAATTTTCTGTATGACAGCTGAATATCGCTTGATTGTTATTATTGGGTTCACACACCGTACTTCCTCGTAATTCCCATTTTCAGTTATCTTATTTGTGCTCTATTGTATATTTCTGTCTCCTCGCTATATAAATTACTCTATTTCACGAAACGTATTTTGTATTGATTGGGTCACACACCGTACATCCGCCTTATGCCGGTTGTTTTTTTTTTTTTTTTTTTGTTACGATTTTTACAGATTGCAGAAAAGTCAATATCTTTGACACTGTTAATAAAAATTATCCCATTCACAAAACTTTGCTCGTATCGTTATGCATAAGCATACAGCACTTCCGCATTATTAACCTAATTCGTCTATTCGTTCTATTTTTGCGTTCTCCTACCTCGTTTTTCAATAACATTTGAATAAAAAAAATAATGCTGCGCCCTTAGTATAATTTCTTTCTTAGTATGCTTCTTGATTTTATAATTGGTCATTCCTGTTACCGACTCAATGAAGTACTGTGTGATCTATGCATACCACTGGTTATAAGTAATTGTCACATTTAATATTTCAGTCGAGCCGCTACATATCATTAATGTGCGCACTATGATTGTTTTAGACCTTGATGAAGGGGGCAATTTTTTTTTTATTTCAAAATCAATTTTACATTTCCTATCGGACCTAATATATAAATTTCAAACCGCCGTTTTTCCTTCGTCTTGCTCTTTACAATTAAAAATTGTCCGCTCTTTCAGAGGAATTTCATCATGGAAGGAGGTGCAATGGTTCTCGCCGACGGAGGAGTCGTATGCATCGATGAATTCGATAAAATGAGAGAGGACGACCGAGTCGCCATTCACGAGGCCATGGAGCAGCAAACAATATCGATAGCGAAGGTGATTGATTTTTAACCGACTTTAAAAGGAGGAAGTTACTCGAGTTGATTTGCGGAATTTTTTTCGCACGTTTTGTTCGCTAGCGTTCAACCCCTGTAAGTACGAACGGGTTGATTTTATTTTTGTTTAAAAAGGTAGGTTGGATAATTTTTTAAATCGAATCCATCCGGTAATTACGGCTTTAGAATGGGAAAAGTGCGGTAAAAAGTGATTTTTGAAGAAAAAAACACGGCGATCTTTGACTTGGGAAGCTTATAAGTGCTCAGAAAATTGTTAAATTTTATTTTATTTATTTTTTTAACGTCATTTTAAAATTTATTCTGAATCGGATTCGATTATCAACTATCGATCAATCGTGATAATCGATTGTTCCTATGATAGACAAATAAATTAATCTTATCGAGTCGAAAATCACGTGAAAATATGTTAATAAATATTGGCTGATAATACAAGCAGGATTGTTCCCTTACTCGGAAGAAATCATACTTTTTAAGGTTTTCAAACAACTCGGAATTTCTAAGTATGGGAATCCAATAAATGTTGGGAAATTCGAACCGACTTCAGGTTCCTTCTCTTTTCTTATTCCTTCACTTTTTTTCTCATTTTTATATGTAGGTAGTTAAATTATTTTTCCATCTTCATGGCCCGAAATTTCCCAATTTTTCTCTTAGTCGAAAAAAATGAAAGTTTGGTTCAACCAAGTGGTTGGGAACGGTGCTCAAAAATTCATATCACGTCCTTTGTTACATTTTCTCCTCTACACGACATACCAGATATCCGAACAGAAAGTTGAACTAATCCTTCGTGGGCAGATAAATTATTCAATGCTCTCGTTAAAACTACTGTGTGGTTGAATTTTTTTTTCCGATTTTTTTCCTCCGATTTTCTTTCTTGTTATCGGTTTTCGAAACGGATTTTCAGGCTGGAATTACTACAACGCTCAATTCGAGATGTTCCGTCCTAGCAGCGGCCAATTCCGTCTACGGGCGGTGGGACGATTTAAAAGGCGCCGAAAACATCGACTTCATGCCCACCATTCTGTCTCGTTTTGACATGATTTTCATTATAAAGGATGAACATAATCGAGATCGGGACATCGTAAGTAGGGCCAAATTATTATTATTATTGTAATTTTTTTATCTATTTTTTTTCTTTGTCAATTTACCCTCAATTTTATGTAATTATTTCTGTTATAGACACTTGCCAAACACATTATGAACGTTCACACGAAAGCTAACGAGCTCAACCCGCAGAAACAAGATGGCGAATTGGAACTGAACGAGCTCAAGTACTACATAAATTATTGTCGAAGGTAATTCAGCAGTTGGACCTGTTCCGGAACGTTCCGCCTCAAGTTCCACTTTCCTGATCGCTAGCTGATGACGAAGTGAAGAGGTGACAGTGTTGCCAAGTGCCACTCTGGAAATCCCCCGAGTCGAAAAGTCGCCTAAAAATTCCTCGAAGACGCCAAAAAATATCCAGGAATACGTAAATTTGACGTGAAGTTGAGCTTCATAAAAAATTTCGCTCGTAAATTACTTTCGTTGAATATTCAAGTTGTCGACACCGTTATCTGAGGACGCGGATGCACGCTAATGTTTTTCCGCGATTAAATCTTGAGATTTTGGTTCCGTTTTTGCTTCTAGACGCGGATATTAATTCCCATCGATTTGGAAAAATATTACTGCAATATTCCCTACGATCGATCGGTCGCGAAAATCAATTCGACGCAAAAAATATCCATTATTTTCTCGTTCGTTTCCAAATCGATCATCGGCAAGATTTCATTGACTCTAGTCAATTTCAGGCGGTGCGGTCCTCGTTTGACGGAAGCGGCGGCCGAAAAATTGAAAACCAAATACGTGCTGATGAGAAGCGGCTCGCACAAACATGAAATGGAAAGTCCCAAATCCTTATCGATACCGATCACCGTCAGGTAATTTTTATTTTCCAATCCTTTCCAATTTGTTTTTCTATTCGAATATCGGTTGATCGAAGGCGATTTTTTAATATTCTGATAATCGATTAATTTAAATACAGACAACTTGAAGCCGTTATTCGTATATCGGAATCGCTCGCCAAAATGGAAATGAAACCGTTCGCAACGGAAAAACATGTAGACGAAGCTCTCCGCCTGTTCCAAGTGTCGACGATGGAAGCGGCATTGAGCGGATCTTTGGCCGGTAAGTGATTGAAGCTGTTCAATTGGTAGTTTTCATCATTCGACTTAATTACTTTCATGAGTAAATTATGTCGGAAAATGTTCCATGATATTTAGTGAACCTTCTTTTGCAAACATTGTACAAGGGTATTCTATTCAAATGTTTCGACAAAGTGTAGCAGTGTTGATTGATTGTGATTATAGCGAAAATCGATTTATTTTCCAAACGATCGATGATTTATCCGAAAATCTACGTTTTATAGGGATCGATTACTGGCCAACAAAAAAAAACTTGAAAAAAAATAATAAAACCTACTTCAAAATTATCTGCCTATAAAATAAACTCTGAAAAGGAAAAAATAACAACAAAAAAAAACTTGAAAAAAAACTACTTCAAAAATATTTGCCACTTCGCAGCAACTCATTCGCCAACTAAACATTTCAAGACTACTTTACTACTCGTATTGACCTGACCACTTCCTGGTTGATTGGATCACCTCCCCTAATAATATAAAAATGACTCTCATTTCCCTAACGAATAAAAGATTTTCCTTTCACCTCTGAATCGCCTCCAGATTGATCATTTTTTGGAGTCGGCGCGCCTATCTTTCAGAATGACTTCCGGATGGTAATAAATAAATATGACTATATAATAATTTAGTAGGTGCTAGGTAAGATTGGGTCTGGACTTGAAGACTCATAGAGAAATCTGAAGTGTCACGTTTGCCGGCAAAAAAAAAAGTTACTCGATCCGACTTACAGGAGCTGAACGCCAGCGGACAACACATACCGAAAAAAAACCCATGTCAACCATAGCAACCTCCTCCTTTTGAAGTCAGTTAAAAATCTAGGAGAGTTAAACTTTTTTAACTTAACCTACCTATAACATAAAAAATACTCTATATCGTGTCTTAATTTAATACCTCGCAAGGCCTAACACTTGAAATATTTTCAAAGTTCAACAAATCATCATTATTTTCATTCATTTTCAATGTTCATTTTCAATTTCAATTCTTATTTTATAAAAACTATTTTTTTTTAAATTGTTTCTCAGTATAAATAACCAATAGCTATCAAAAATTCTCAAAACTGTATCCAAGACTTGGTAAATAAAATCTAATTGTATAACTTGGTACACTCAAGTCCAAATAAAACATTTTGTAATTAAATACTGCCCTATTTTTACAACCATGATTTTCCCTCCATTTCCCATTTCAAAAATAGTTCCCTCTCGGAGGGAGGCACAACAATAATTTGCACGAGGGAAAAATTACCCACGGGCCGGCTCTGTGTAGTTCGGCCTATTCCTCCAATTACGTGTTGAATAATTTTAAGCTACTTTTATTCTGCCGATAACCCGATTCACGTCCTGATTTCAGGTTCCGACGAATTCACATCGGCCGAAGACTACGAAATGCTGATAAGGATCGAGAAACAATTGAAAAAAAGGTTCGCCGTCGGCGTTCAAGTGTCGGAAAAAACTATTGTACAAGATTTCATCAAACAGGTAAAACTCGTGTGCTTCCAGCACCTTCTCTGTTCACCATTAATGTTCCCACCTCCGTGATAACAGCTTTATAAAACAAATATGTGTAGTGTTGCGGGAGCGTTCCTAGTGGCGCATTATCACTGCGATGCCTTCACCACACCGTTTCAAACCCAAAAAAAAAAGAAATCAAAATTCATCCAAAAAAAAATCAATAATCAAATTTAAAAAATCAAAAATCCATCCAGAAAAAATGAAAATCAAATTTAAAAAAATCAAAACTATTTCCATTAAATATGTCTGTGGCACAAACTGACAAAACTCGCCATATCTCACTGAAAAGTGAACGAGACTCAACGACATTTCCAGGAAATGTTTTTGTTCGTGAATGAGCAAAATTAGCATTCATTGAATTTTGAATAGCACACTGCGCATTTGAAATATAATGGTTCAAAGATTGTTTTTATTTTTACAGGATACAAGAGTCGATATTTTTCTACGTTAAAGCTCTTAAAATTTTCTTCATGGCGAGCAAAAAACGCTGGATTTTTTGTATATTTGGTCACACACAGTGCCTCCACGTTATGAGCTTTTTTCACTAGGCCATATTTTGTTTTTGATTTCTACAGGCCGCAAAACTCAAGGTTTTAGAATGTTCGGCACGGCGATTGAATGATGCGTGATTTTTATCAAGCTGGTCACATACAGTGCTTCCGTGTTATACGCATATTGACAATATTTTGTTTTTTATAGACCGCAAAAATGAATATATTTGAACGCTGGAGGGCTTTAAATGTTTCTATATGGCAGCTGAGTATCGCTTGATTTTTATTATCGGGGTCACATGTAGTACTTCTTCGTAAAACGCATTTTAAGTTATTTTATTCGAGCGCTTTTGTAATTTTCGGGTCTGTTCGCTTTCAATATGACCAACTTTGAACACGTTCACAAAAATTGTTAGATATCATTTTGATCACACACAGTACTTCCGACGTATTCGGGTTTTTTTTCCTATTGAGATTTTCATGTGCCGCAAAAATCAATATTCAATATATAATATCTCCGTGAAAAACGAACGAAACTCGATGAAATTTTCAGAAAATGTTTCCCCAGTGAATGAACGAAATTGCCTATTCCGGATGTACGTGTGTATGGCTTCCGAATGAACACTCCTGCAATAAAATAATTTATTTAAAAAAATGTTAACCCCGTAAAACTCGGTTGAAGAGTGTACAGAAACTGACTTTTTTTTACCACTTGCAATTTTTTCCGACGATAAAAAAAAAATCACAAAAATACACGTTGCTAAGATACAATTTTCCTCAAAATTTCAAGTTTTTATCTGCATTGGATGCCGAGTAAAAAATCATTAACCGATCGTTGGAAAAATTCCTTCGATTTTTTTCGTGGTAATTTTTTCGAATTTGTTCTAATTTAGCAAAATGACAGTTGGCGATGTGTGCATCAATAATATAAGCTTGTTTCTGTTTTTTTTTTTTTTTTTTTTTTTTTTTTTTTTTGCAATAAATCGATGAAAAGAATGTGCACAGTTGAAAAATTGCATCTTTTCGCGTTTATTCGACCAAAAAAAATCAATAAAACCTCGGTTTGGTCTCATCGAACGGACTTTCTTTGTGTTTTGAGCTATGCGTTCATTTTTTAGAAATACCCAGAGCACAGCGTTAGAAGAGTGGTCTCGATTATGATGACAAGGGGCGAGCTCGCTTATCGCCAGCAAAGGAAACTGCTCATTCGTCTTCGCTAATGTAAGTTCTCGACTTCTATTTTCAAAAATTCCCTCGCCTTCGATTCATTTGTGATTTGTTCTCTATTTTTTTACTCTCTCTTCTATTTTAATTCTCCTTTTCAGGTCGTTTGGAGCCATGCCGGAATGCTCCGCATTTATTGCGACGACTATGATTTTTACATTTTTATCTAGTGGAGTATTTTTAAATAAAAACTTTCATCTTTCAAGTGATTCTGGAACTTTTGATCCTGAGTCTGACACCTTGCTGAATGCGCGGTAAATATTGATATTTAAAAAAAAAATATCGTAATAGTAATTCGACAAATTGGTGAAAAAATCAACATATATCGGCCTTTGATATTTTTTTGTGTCAAATTGTTTCTAAAATTAAAAATCTCCAGCATTGGAGAAAAAAATTTTTTTAAAGCATTTTTTGGAGAATGGATTTTTTAACATTTTTTTAAACTTTTTTGGGGAAAAGATTTTTTTAGGATTCATTGAAGAATTAATTTTTCAGCATTCTTTGAAAAATCGTGTTTTTAACATTTTTCAATAAATACACATTTTTCAGCATTTTTTGAAGATCAATTTTTTAACAATTATTGATGAGTTGATTTTTTTCGCATTCTTTGGAGAATAGATTGTCTAACATTCTTCAATGCAACGATTTTTTGAAACATTTTTTAATGAATAGATTCTTAACATTCTTGGATAAATGGATTTTGTTAACATTTTTTTGGATAAAAGATTTCTTAACAACATTCTTTGGTAGATTGATTTTTTTTAAGCTTTCTTTGGAACATAGCTTTTTAAGATTCTTTCATAAATTTTTTTTTCGAATTTTTGAAAAATTGATTTTTTAAATATTTTGGGTGAATATATTTTTAGAATTTTTCGGAGCATAAATTGTTCAACATTTTTCAAAAGATTGATTTTTGTTAAGTTTTTTTTTTTTGAGAGTCCATTTTTTGCACATTTATTAATTGATATAAATTGATTTTTTCAGCATTCTTAGGAGTTTTGATTGTTTAAAATTCTTTGATAAATTGATCTAGTATTTTTTTAACAGATTTTTATCAATGTTTGATACATCGTTTTTTAGATTTTTTTATAAGCAGATTTTTTCTGAAGTTGATTTTTCAATAATCTTTGCTAAGCAGATTTTCACCTTTTTTTTTGGAAAAATAACCTTTTTAAGATTTGTTAAAAAGCAGATTTTTTTGGAAATTGATTTTTAACAATTTTTCATTTGCAGATTTTTTTAGCTTTTTTAGAGAATAGATTTTTTTACATTTTTTGATGAGCAGATTTCCAGCATTTCTTTTGGAAATTAATTTTTAACCATTTTCGATTAGCAGATTTTTTAGCTTTTTTGGAAATTGATTATTTAATAATTTTTGCTAAGCAGATTTTTACCTTTTTTTTTGGAAAATAAATTTTTTATAATCTTTTCTAAGCAGATTTTTTTAGCATTTCTAATAGAAAATATTTTTTTTAAAGATTCTTTGATAAGCAGATTTTTTTTAACATGTTTTAGAATGGATTTTTTTACATTCTTCGATAGATTTGTCAGCTTTCTTTGGAGAATAGATTCTTTTTATCATTAATTATCAATCAAGAGCAAAAGCGAAATAACGATTTCCTACTGGAAACATTGAAAGACGCTCAATTCCGACAAGATTTTTCCCTCCGTCGGTGACAATAACGATATCAATATTTTCGTCGATATTCTGTTATTGTAGGTATTCTGGAGTTAAAAACTGCAAAATTGAGCCGAATTCGTATTTATTTGCGGTCATATAACCGGAAATCGTTCTTGCGCGAAATTGACGAGGATTTGTCCAGTCCGAGGGAAAATTCGACGGGGAAGAGAGGGAAAATCGACGGGGAAAAGTGAAGTGAGGGAAAATCGACGGGGAAAAGTGAAGTGAGGGAAAATCGACGGGGAAAAGCGAAGTGAGGGAAAATTCGGTGGGGAAAAGTGAAGAGAGGGAAAATTCGACGGGGAAAAGTGAAGAGAGCTAAAAATCCCAATTCACTGGGTCCAAGTCCATGTCGTAAATTTTTTTGCACACCATCAGCGAATCGAGGTCCTCGTGGTTGTCGGGTATGCTGTCCTGCAGTATGGGCATAGCGGGGTAAAGAAGGCGAGGCAACGCTGCTGGGGGGAGGGCGTTTTTGAAAAAAGAATGCGTCAGCAGGTCTTTGGCGTGCGGTCTTAAATGGTCGTGCGTTTCGAGGCAAAGCTCGGTCGCGTTGTGGAACGCGTTGGAAAACGTGCGCGTCCGAATGATCGCCGAGTAGTCGTCCTCTTCGGGACACATTTCTTCGCCGTCGATAGGCCCTCGCGGAATGTATGTGGACGCGTCCATCAAAGGCCTCGGAATGCCTTGGACTTTCTCGACCAGCATGAGCGTTTTGGATACGCCTTGATACGGCGCTATGCCGTTGGCCAATTCGCAGGCCGTGATCCCTACGCTGTAAATGTCCGAACGCTCGTCGTAGCCTTCGAGGTTCTGTTTTAGTAGTTCGGGCGACAACCAGTTGACATTGGGGGCCATTATGGTCGCCGGGTAGGAGTGCATTTTCCTCTGCCATCTGCCCGCCGATATGACGGGGCAAGCGTACCTTAGTCCGGACAGGACGACGTTGCCTTCGGCCGATATAAGCACGTGGCTTCCTCTGACGGCGCGGTGGATTATACCTTTGGAATGCAAGTATACCAAGGCTTGCAGGACGGTTTTGATGATCGCGGCGATCGCCTGCTCGGGCAGGCCTGCGGGGAAATGGCGCAGCATGACGTCGGCTGACGATCCGTAGCCCATAAGGGGCAGAACGCAGACTATCTTATGGTCGGCGACGAAGCTCGATAGTAATGGAAGTATAGCCGGGTGATTCAGCTGTCTCATCAATATCACCTCTTCCTGGACGAGCTGGGCATCTTCGCCGCTCAGCTGGTCGACGTCGTAACGTTTATAAGCGACTAGAGTCTTGGACGGCGTATGGCGCGCTATGAAAACGGACGCGATTTCTGTCAAACTTTGGGCGAAAAGCGAACAGATCTGGTAGTCTGCGCTGTTCGTATTATAGCTCACCGTATCCATAATTCAATGCCATTTACCTTAGTAGTTACGGAAGACGAGGTATAATAGGTGTCGCAGGACGCGTCCGAATTGAACGTGAATGATTTTAAATCGCGAGAAAGAGAACTGTCAAGACGGTTGGACGAGCGAGAATCGGCGATTTATTGGACACTTGTCAACCAGGTGGAAGGTAATTTGGCCTACACTGATAGCTATAGTGGACATAATGTTAGTTGCTACCGTTCGTATGTAGACCGATTCTTACAATAATCGATAGTTAGTGAATCGATAGTAACCAGTTCGCTGCAAAACTATTGAGCTTATTCAATGAATCAATACAATCTAATCGATTTTTTATGATACCGACAAATCGATAGTTGGCGAATCGATAGTAAACCGTTCGAGGGAAACTACCTAAGCTTATTCGATGAATCGATACAATCAAATCGATTATCTTGCCATCGATCGATTCTGCTGTTTTTTGGCGTGAATTTCGGAAGATTCGTCATTAAAATGTCATTTGCAATTTTTAATGAGAGTGACTGTTTTATTTTACAACCTTCACAACATTAGGAGAGAGAGAGATTGATTGATTGATTGATGTGCTTTATTTATCCACCTTGAGAATTTAAGGCCGAGTGGCCCCCTCTTTCACTTCCCCTGGAGCAAATATAAACAGAAAATAAGCTCTTACGATCGTTAAAAATAAATAAAGTCTCAACAAATCAAAAATATAATAAATTTTTCTCTTCAAAAACAACTTATATGTGATCAGTAAAAAAAAAAAACTTATTATTTTTTAACAGCTTTTTTTTAATTTCACTTAAATGAGAGAATGAGTTTGTTCAATAAAACATTTAAAAAAAAAAAAAAAAAAAAAAGAAAACTTCTTAATGAATAATATTGCCAAACTGTAGGCAAAGCTTGAGTTGTTGGGCAAGAGTCCACCTATTGCCGATGTGTAATGCTGCAAATGTTGCACGGCGGTTTTATCCAATAACACACAGTACTTCCTCGTTCCAACAACTGGAAGACATCCAAAGAATCGATTAGTCGAGTATCGATTCTTGAGCCTTCGATTAATTCAATCGATTGTTTCCAAACTTGCCATTATCCTACTATCGATTGATTACGTCGATATTTGTTGCAAAATTAAGTCAATCTACCAAGTACCTAAATAGTAATGCAAAAATTATTGTAAAAATGTTTTATCGGACACAGAACTTCTTCGACAACAGCGTTTAAGGTTTTAATCAATCGAACCCCATTGGTTTTTAAATGTTTGTTACAGCGCGCGTAGGCGGTCTAATTTTTATCATAGAGTCACACACCGTACTTCCAAGATTTTCTTCGAAGTGTTTTTACTTTCGAGTTGAACAATTGAAGAAAAACGGTTTATTTTTCAACAAAATCATCAGCTATTTGATTAAAAAGACACAGGCTATTTTCGGTCGAATTTTTACTAAGCGAAAATTTAAATTTTGAAAGAAGAAAACCTTTTTGACGTTTCGACCGACATCCCTCCGTGGTCTGTACAGAAGTGGAGGCGTGGAATGTGGAGGCTGAAAAGCTTGCTGCCCTTCGGGAAAGGACACGAGTAAAAGGAGTCGGATAGAATAGTTCAGTATGAAGTCTATACCATTCAGACTTGTTGCTGGAAAATGAAGTCCTCTCCAGCCTGATGGCACTCGAGAACTGAATTTCTGCAGGAACACATTCTTTCAACATTCCACCGAGCAATGAACGGAAACTGTTGGATTTTCGACAACTGTAAAAATCTTGAAATCCCGTAAATAGAAGTTTAAACTGATCTAAAAGTTACATGACGAATTTTGACGCCCTTCAATTCGTCTTTCACTTCTCCGCAATGTTAAGCCGCCGTGAAATCAAAATCGAAGAGGAAAAAATACTCGGAAAATTTCAATAATCGCTTCGATTCGACAGATAACTAATTGAAATGGGGGAAAATAAGAGTTGAGACGTTATCTATAAATATATCTTTATATATATGTATAGACACAGATTATACAGTAATAATATTGTATACCCTAATAAATACAACAGCTTTTTGTGTGTCTCCTGTATTTTCTGAGCCCAAGAAGAGAAAATTCCTACGTTACATAGAGTGAGTGACAACGCAAGCGTACAACATTATGTAATTAATTTTTTTTTCAAAATGTTTCCTTCTCCTCTCCGTTCTAAAAAAAACCGCTATTTTATTCGACCGACTTACAAATTTTCACCGATCCGAAAACAAAGTCTACGCTTGAATATCGGCAGAGACCAGGGTCAACAAAGCCTCGTTCGTCTTCAATAAACATTATAAACTCATTTTATTCCGTTCGCATTTTACAAAGAAAAACTATATAGGTATAATTAATAAATCTGATAAAACTAAAAAAAAAAATTCTGTGTTCGTTACTGGCTATAAACGTTGGGAAAATTCCGTAACTCCAACAATTTATAATTATGATAATAGTTAATGATAATATATATTTATAAATATTGTGAATAAAAAGGAGTCGGTGAGGAGGAACAATAATATAAAATTTTATAATTTTTTTTTTTTTACTCATTTATCTGTTTTTCTATTTTCAATTATTACACAATGTACAAGATAATAATAAAACGTGATAGGTTGAAGAAGGGAGGGCTAATAGAGGCGACACAGAAATAACAGAAAAACGAGTGATCCGTTACACAAATTTAAGGATCTTGCCCAAAAATGATGAATTTTTTTTTTCTCAAAGAAAATATTTTTTCTTTCGAAACGACATTAAAAAAAAAAATGGAATGAATTCGCTGACGACTATCCAAATTTCATAATTTCCGTGTACTCGACATCAATCAAGGGGGAGGCGCACAGTTTTTCAACAAACAATTGTTTCCTCTTCCCCGTTCGAAAAAAAAACAATGATTTCCTTACGTTCTTCCGCATTTTGTTCGAGCCGAGAACAGCAACAATTTGATAGTATTATTAGTAAACCTACAAATAAATATAGTGCCCAAACCACCGTTTTCAGTTGCAGCTGATGAAATGTTTTAGTTTGTGTCCGTTTGGCCGGCGCGGATGATGACGGGCTCCGATGTGAAACGCCTAGCTCCGAGTACGCATATTGTCCACCTGTAATTTGACCAGTTCAGAGGTGTTTAATTTTCCTTATTATAAAAAAATAATTTAAAAAAATAATAATAATAAAAAATAAATAAATCAACACGAAGGACGGGTTTCTCTTGAATAAAACACACGGGACAAGAATTATCGAATTGTCGCTCGAAGGAAGCCGCTCGACTATGCGAGTGGTAAATGGAGGAAATTAAAGTAGCAGCAGGGTTGAACATTTTTCCACCATTGACAACAAAAGTGAATAATAAAAAACAAAGTAATGAAAAAATAAATAAATACCGAAAAAATAAATAATAAAAAACAAAAGTTTAAATAATGAAAAACAAAAAGTAAATAATGAAAGGACAAAACAAAAAATAATGAAAATCAACAAAAAATAAAAAAATGAATAAGTAAAAAATAATAATGAATAACAACAAAAATGAATAATAAAAAATAATGAAATCAACCAAAATAAATAGGTAATGAAAAAATAAATAATAAAAAACAACAAAAATGAATAGTGAAAAAAAAAACAAAAAAATAAATAATGAAAAACAGAATAATAAATAAGGAAAAACAAAAATATAAATAATAAAAAAAAGAATAATAAAAAACAAAAAATAAATAAATAATAAAAAAATATAAATAACAAAAAACAAAAAATGAATAACGAAAAAAAGAGAGAAAAAATATAAATAATGAAAAACAAAAAATGAATAATGAAGAAACAAAAAAAAATAATGAGAAACACGGCCACTAGATGAAAACGAATGCTCGAGGTGACAAACAAAACTGTAGAAAATGGCTGCAACGGTTTCGTTATCAGCTACATCAGCTGATTAGATATGGTTAACAAGAAGCTCTTAATAGTAGCGTTGGGAGATTGAAGCTTCAGCCGTTTCAAACGTCAATAGTCCACATCAGTGTTACCGATATATTGACAAAAAAAAATTAATGTTTTATACACACAAACAAATAATCGATAAATAAATAATACCGATATTTATATTGTCAGTAAATTACAGGCTTTGCCGTTTAAGTTTCGGTATCAACTCAAAATGTGAAACTGAAAACAGTGTTGCCAAAGCATTACACGCAGTACTCGCTGAGAAAATAGTGAGAAATTGCCAAAATTCTCTTATGGATTGTCTTAATTGCCCCAAAAATGTTTTATACAGAAAAAAAAAAACAAAAAAAAAACAGAGTTTCCATAAAAAAAATTACGATTAAAACGTACATGACAAAAAAAATTATCGATGCATAGACATGGATGTCAAAAAAAATCAAAGCTAAGACATCGATGTTTTTAGCCCGATACATCGATTTCTCGATCTCGACATGGCCAACACTGGGAGGATCTTCATGTTCTTCATGTAGAGCGGTTCTCTACAACTCGATCTCTCGACATCGACCATAAAAACCCCTATAATAATGTTCTCATTAAAAATCCATGGAATTAATGACAATTTCTTTGTCTTCTAACCTTGTGAAATGGGATCTCAGCGCAAGTGATTTAATTTAATTTAAAAAAAAAATTTTTTTTAATCGAAATTAATCTTTGGTTCAGAAAAACAATCAATTTTTCCATTCTGCTTTCAGATCGCAGACGATTGAAAATACATTCATCAAATATGTTTCGCTTACCTTGAAATGACATTGACTATTGTGAAAAATTGCAGCTCCTCCGTTTCACTTACTGCAGCACGCCGAGGCCGGCTTGGCCGTGGATTCCGACTCTACAAGTCGGCGACCCTGAGTACCAGTGTTACCAGAGTTTTGATCGCTCTTTGGAAGTTTCTTCGCTGCAAATGGAAAAACGATTTATCGGAATGGAAACAATCTGCGGATAAAAAATCAGTCAATGTAGTCAATTTAACGTAAAATTCTCGACCGTCGTAAGCCGAATAACGCCCGGTTTTCAGATTATTGAATGTTGAGACAATTATAATTCATCGATTTCAAGGTATATTTAATAATCTCCCGTCTGCAAGTACATGCGTAGTATTTTGCTCAGAAAATGTCAATTAGCAATAAACAGTGTTCTAATAAAAAAAAAAAAACTAAGAACTATTCATTTTTCAAATAGTGCAGAGTAAAAAATCTTTGACAATGGGCCTCAGGTATTTTTTAATAGTTTTAATTTATTTACTTTCATTTTATTTTATATTTTGGTACTTTTATTTGTTTTTATTTCATTTTTTATTTTATTATCCTTCGTTTATTTTTATACCTAATATATATATATATATTTATAATTACACATATTAATAATATTTCACTCATCAACTTTTAGCAGGACTCAAATATTTGTCCCGGAAGCAGATAATTTTTTTTTAGACATAATTTTACTTTAAAAAAAAAATTATAAATATAATATATATAGTAATATAATGTGATAGTAAAAAGTAATATTGTTACAATATTCACTCAAGAGTTCTCTGCCTCCGTGCTCTCTTGTATTTCACTCTCATGTAACCGCTCTGTAAGGATTTTTATTATGTTGGCTACACTGCGCATCTCGCTTTTGTTTTCACATTGTCCTAAGAAGTTAATACATTCATTTTTTTCCAGTTTTCCAATTCGTCTTCCTTCTATTTTCTCCTATTCTCAACCTATTCGGCGTTAAGAAAAATATACATTTTCAAGATTTACTAATAATCGCAGTAATTGGCTTACCGATGGCGAGAAAAATTTCATTGACGTTTTTAGCCGTTTTGGCCGAAGTTTCCATGAAAAGGAGGCCGTTCTCTTCGGCGTACGCCTGCGCCTCTTCGAGCTCCACACATCGTTTATTGGCAAGATCCGCCTTATTGCCAGCAAGGGCTATCACTATGTTCGGCGAGGCCTGTCTCTGCAGTTCTTTAACCCACGTCTTGGCTCGGCCGAACGTATCCTGAAATCAATGGTAGACATATGTGAGGTACTATGAGACTTCTTGTCCTGAGCAGGGAGGATGAAAATTTATAGGAACATTATTGATACATTTTCCTCCATTGAACTTGATAAATACACTGAAATAGGTTAAACTGAGAGTTGCGTCCTTATCTCATTTTTAATTTCCATATTTCGAGCGCTTTCGCCATTCAAGGCCTCTTCAGAGAAACATCTTCTTTATAAAATGTTTAAAAATTGGTCCTGTAAGTAGCTCCACGAGGCTAGGATTGTCATTAATAGGAAATTTCTAAAACAAGTCCGCTTTTTGAACCTAGAGTCTAATAAAATAATCTAGTCCCCCCTATTTATTATTTTATTAGACTCTAGGTTCAAAAAGCGGACGTGTTTTAGATCTCCACAACTTCCTAACAAGAGTGAACCAGTGCATCGCCGGAGGGGGCCGTAATTTGACCGATATCATCTTCAAAACTCGGCGAAACAAAAATTGACGATGTACACTACAATATAAAAAAGAATTAAATCGATATGTCGAGTACTTTTCGTTTCGTGCATTTTTCAAAAAAGTAAGTTTCCCTGCCGCACACTGTAAATCATGGGAGATCCTAGTGGGACAGCTATGGGCCACCGCACTATATTTACCTGGATTTTTGTGAACCAGGAACAAGCATTCGCGAATAAATAAGGCCGGGATAGTAAGTATCGATTTTTCTATGAATATTTGCTATCACTGTAGCCTGGATACAGCTCTCAAAGCACGACGCCGGCACGAAAAAACCGAAAAGGCAGCAGGAGTACGGCCCCAGCACAGAATGACATATAACGCACAGCTCTGAAAGGTGGCATGAAAAGCTGAAAGCACTGCAACATCCGGCAGCCTTTCTCTAAGTCTGCTTAGTAAAAAAAACTATACTGTTGAGGCCTTGACCAGCTGATCACAATGCGATTTCCAGTTTAACTTGGGATCAACACGCACACCCGTATCTTCAAGCGATCAGGGTTCATATCAATTTTGCTGGTAGCCCGTAGCCCAAAAAACATATTGGCAACTGGGTACCACAAGTAGCGGAGGTGTTGGTGGGATAAAAATAAAAATTTTCAGATTCTTCAACGGGCTGAAGAGAAAGATTTGAATCAAATTACCTGGTTGGTGACGTCGTAGACTACGATGGCGGCTTGGGCTCCTCGGTAATACATTGGTGCTAAACTGTGATATCTTTCTTGGCCGGCCGTGTCCCAAATTTCGAATTTTACAGTCGTATCGTCAACGCAAACCGTCTGCGTTAGGAAGGCAGCTGAAAAAAAGTCCGCATTATAATTATTCGATAGCTAAGTGCCTAATTTATCGAAAGCATTTTGATGAAATCCTCGCTAATTAATAGACCTTTTGCAATCCAGTGTGCCAACCATAGGCGTTCAATTTTTTATTGTTATATATCCAAAGAAAAAAAAAACAGTTTTGTTAATGATTTATATATTCAACTCAAGCTTAGTATAACTACGTTGCTTAATTTTACTAAGATAAGTTTAATTATTATTCTAGTTTAAACACTATTTTTGTTATCTATTATTATACTTGTACTGAATATGTTATTATTTTGAGATGCACGGTCATTTGTATATACGCCAACGAAGCTACGAACATTTATTGTTTAGACTCGGCGAATGTTGGTCAGCCTGATCCCATCACTCCCACTCTCACCAGACCACTTCCACTCTTCCAATGTTAAAGGCCTAGTAATATTTCAATTACTGTCTGTATACATTATTTCTTTTAAAACAATTCTATCATTAAAGCTTACATGGTTTATAATAATTTTGTTTTATATTGAAACAATAACGAGAAAGTTAGGCTTATAGATACAAAAACAGAGCGAATCAGATTATTCCAGATTTTTTATCTCTGGCTTGTTGTGCCCCTAAAATAATTGTCGGCGACGCCTATGGTGCATCTATCAAGTTTTTGGCCATTTTGCGACTCTCGTTTCGATTATTCAATAATAATAAACCATCGTACTGGGTTGGTGAGGGGGAGAAGAACCAGGCGACATGTTCTCCGATTTTTTATTAACTGGCCGAGTACTTTCGCCCCTTCGGGCATCCTCAGGGCGATGTGGAACCATAGGTTACCACAGCCCTGTGGCTGGCTGTGGTAACCTATGGTTCCACATCGCCCTGAGGATGCCCGAAGGGGCGAAAGTACTCGGCCAGTTAATAAAAAATCGGAGAACATGTCGCCTGGTTCTTCTCCCCCTCACCAACCCAGTACGATGAGAGATGCGACGACTCAACCAAGAATAATAAACCATTGTAATCGCTCACAATAATTTTTCTAAACCCCCCCCCCCCACTTCAAAAAATCTGATATTTATTTTCCTTTTTAACCGACTTCAAATGGAGAAGGTTACTATAGTTGACTTGCGGCTTTTTATTTTTTATTTTTGGTATGTGCTGTCTGCTGTCGTTCAGCTCCTTATGGGTTATTATTTTTTGTATGAAAGAGTTACTCTTCAGGTAGGTCCCATAATTTTTTTAATTGAGTCCATCCAGTCGGAGCACCTCGATACGCAGAAATGCCCGAAAACGTGATTTTCACGAAAACAGCAAGTTTTGACTTTGTGATGAACCGATGAACATTCAAATAATTTAAGATATCACTAGCCTCTTAGGACACAAATAACGAGGGACACGAATATGCTAGTTTTAAAAATCTCTTCGGATAATTGAGGACACCTATATAAACCCTCAAAGCGATCTTGTGAGCTGCAAGCAATATTCTTCCCACAACTTGGTTGGATGTGGCCACTCAAAGGCTACATTAACCGCATAGGAAATAACAGCGCTACTAGATAAACGTTTTTCCATCGTACGCCAGGAAAATATTGTCGGAATTATGACACTTCTGTATAACGGAATTTGGTTGTCTTCTCCAGTTGTAAATAGCGAAGAATACAAATAAGAAATCTTAAAAATCTTTCAAAATTGCCTGCAAGTTCTAGCGCATTGTAATTTTTGTAGGCCCCGAGGGAGGAAATAAATTATTCCGAAAGCTCGGCGAAGGAGATATCTGGCTTAGACCTCTATCCTGATCAATGACAACAAACAATCAAGAAAAGAGCTTAATTAATTGTACAGCTTGCTCGCTATCGCTCGTTGTCGGTTCTTTCAGCGCTCACCTCCAATAGTGCTCTCTTGGAACTCGTGGAACTGCCCTTTGACGAACCGAAGTACAAGACTTGACTTGCCAACGGCCGATTCTCCGAGGAGGACAAGTTTGAACTGGCAAATTTTGGCTTGGGCCGTACCGTTAGGGCGCTGGGGCCCGCTGCGATTTGCCATATCCTGAAAAAAAAATAAAAAATAATCATCAGCACATTTTTTCATCTTTAATAAATTAGGCGTTACAATAAACTAGTATCTTTTACATAGGGTGTTTAATTTCTAAGGCATAATCTTCCCATATGAGATTTAGCTTGCGTCGGAAGATGATTTAGCTCGGCAGCCTGTTCTTATTTCTAATTCCGATTCGGGGTTTCTTCGTCATACCTTATAAACATTTTTTTTTTCTTAATTACATTTCTTAATTGAATAATAAAGATGGATTTTTCAACTTAAAAAAAAATTCTATCACGGAAATTCAGCGTTCGTCAACCTTGAACGCCTCAAGCAGCGAATGATAAGATAATGGAGGATGTATGACCACGTTTGGCAGCTGTTAGTTCACCCAGTTGCAAACGAGGGAACCGCTGCCGAACGTTATCAGTTGCATCCTCCACAATTGGTAACCCTGACTTCAAACTCTGCTTCCACAAACTTCCAATCACGAAATGTAGCAGTAAGCCATACTCATTTCTTGAGGGGAGCCATGTGCCCTTCTAGTTGAGAAATGGCCAAAGGTTGAGTCAAATTTGCTACAGCTAGTTTCTCGATAGGTTAGGATGTTAATCCATTTTCCTGCTTGGTCAGTTTGATGGCCTCAGTCAGCTTCTGGAGCTTGGCCAAGTTCACAATTATTTAAGCGAAATGACGTGGCCACATCCAACTGCAAGTTGGTTTAATTTTTCAAGAGTGTCTATAAAATAGGGTTGGGACATCGAACCAACGAAAAATCGATAAAAAATAATACCGATATTTTCATTTGTTTGTAAATTACAGGCTTTACCGTTTAAGTTTAGGTACCAACTTAAAAGATGAAATGGAAACCAGTGCTGCCAAAGCATTACACCCCGCTGAGAAAATAAATAAAATTCCCACTACTCTCTTACCGATTGTTTTAATAACCCCTCCAATGTTTTATACACAAAAAAAACTGAAGCTTCTATTGAAAAAAAAAACGGGATTACTACGTTGATGTAAAAAAAAACATCGAAGCCTGGACATCGATGTTAAAAATCTACGTTTTTCCAACATCGATGTCAATATTATAAAAAGAAAATATTTAGTTGGCTCATTGTAAATGGTTCTGGGGAGTGTAATGATTTAATAAGCAGCATATATGTTTATTACAGGGTTGCAATCTGATTTATCCTCGTTGTATAATTTATTTTTCTAAATCTTGTATTTTTTCTCCTGCGATTTTTAATTTCACTAAGAATTGTCATTTTATTTACTTTTTATAATTAATCGTTGTGAATAGCGATAGCTCCCTCAAACCGCTCAGGACCACACAGTCCTCGGTTTAGAGGTATATTCCAACATCATGTAAAAGAGAAATTATAAATTTGTAAAATTGTAAATATTATAAATATTATTTGGAATAAAACATTCATTCGTTCCAAGCAGACGATGCGAGGGACTAAGGTCGATAGTAATTTGATAATGGCCTCGGTTAGCCATTTAACCGAGGATGACTCAAAAATCTGAGGGAAAATTGGCATTTTCGACCGACAATTACGACAGTAAAGAAGGGTCGAATTTCAATCGCGACGAGTCCATTCTACGCGGGATTTATCGCTCTTTCATTTTCGTTGAGGCGCATTTTCCGTTAAAAGCGCCGTTTTGAAAATACGAGCGAAAAAGGAAAAAAATGGCGAAAAATTTCGACGAAAATTTACCTCGTTCGAAAATCGTTATTTTTTTCTTTTCTCAACACGGAAAATGTACTTTTTGGAAGGTCTTTGAAAATTAAAACCGAAGGAATTCAAAGAATGCGACCGAAACAGTAGATTATCACGGGGTCGCACGCTAAAGCGATAAATATACGATAGGACACGACTATTCTGCTAAATAGCTGGCGAAACGTTTTGCTAATTTGTTGACGGAGGGAAAACAGCTTCGTCAACAATGCTAGGAATTCACTGATGGAGGAAAATGAAGTTATAAAATAATAAACGAGGCCTAGAGTGGTGAAAACGAAGAGAAATACGATACGAGAGAAAATTTTTCGAAAAATCGCTATAAAAAAAGGGAGGGGGGATTTTCTCGCTGAAAAACAGCGATATTGTCGTAGTTCTTTTGCTAATTGGAGATTTCGACCGAGAAGGAGTACATGAGGTCTGAAAGAGGGGAAAATTTCGAATATTTTCAGACCAAAGCGGTTCCAGTAGCGTCAATAATTTTTGAGATAGAGCGGTTCTAAGTTGTCATTTTCGATTCGAAAAACATCCAAGGGATAATTCCATAAACATAGTAAAAAATTAAATAAAAAAAAATTAAAAAATTTAGTTGACAAAAAATCGGGAGAAAAATGAAAACAAAAGTTGGGAAAAAATTATTGAGGCGTTCAACTCAATTAAATGAAATTGATTGAATAATGAGCATTTAAATTCAAAAAAATTAAAATACAGTTTGTAAAAATAAAAACACAGTTATCAGTATATTATTTAAAATATTCAAGATTGAATAATTTTACAAATTTACAGAATAGAAGTAGAAAAAAATTCGAAATAGCAACTGCCAAGGACAGAATTTAATCTAAAAATTGTCGCTCTTTTTTTATGCGTTTTATGCGCTTTTTATGCGTTCAGTTTCGAATTCTTTTTTCGGAAAATCGCGTCTAACTTTGAACAGGTGTAACTCAAAAACGGCTAAACCTACAGACGCCGATTTGGTCTCAAATTGTCGAGAATTTTCCCCTTTTCAAAACACTATACGGACGTTTCCCTCGAAAAAGCAGGCCTTCACGAAGAAAACAGCCTAAGAGTGAAACTATGATGAAAAATCCGAAGTTTTCCAGCTCCAGGGTATTTTCCGATTCTCGCGGACAACAATCTTCCACATTTTCGGCAACGCGAATCGCCTTTCAAAACCTACCTTGACGTTCCCGTTGAACAAATGCGGCTCGTGTTGGTGGGCGCCCTCTTTTCGCAAAAATGTTGTCAAACCGCCGGCGCCTATGAAAATTCTCGCTTCGCATGTTCTATCCGCGCATTTCCACTCTTGAGCGTTGAGTTTTTTCACGAAACCGCACCGATAGAAAGTGTAATTCTCGTGTTTCAACCGATCATTGCCTGGCGACTTGTCGAGGAACATTATTAGGAAATTGGGATTTGTAAAATGACCGAAATGTGTTAAAGGCTGGTTGGAATCCGGAGATAAGAGTACCTTGCCTCGGATTGGCACGATAGAACTTGATAATTTGTACGCTGGAGTTGATCAGCGAGCACTGTCCATTACGAGTAGTAATTCTGAAAATTCAATTGGCTGGGTAACCCTTTTTTTTAAGACTGCTGTCCTAATTTTTATTTTTCAGGTCGACACGCTATGCACAAAACGGAATAAAATACTGGCACCTAAAATTTATCCCTCTTTCAAAAAAATAAATAAATAAATAAGTAAAATTTAAAAAAAATATATGTAAAAAACCGGAGCCAATTAAAAAAAATAACAACTAAATATTTTTAAAAAAATTTAAATTAAAACCACTGCGAAAATTTTTTCCAACGGGACCTCGGCTCCAAATTACGGCATCAGACGAATACTTCTATTTACTATGTAAAAATGGAAGTCAAAACAATTTTTTCAATTGAGAAAAAGTCAATAAAATTTAAATATAGGTATAAATAAAATAATCATAGTAAATGAAAAATAATCAAAGAATCAAGTAAAATTTAAAAAATTGAAATTAAACAAATAATTAAATAAAGTTGATCAAAGAATAAAATGAAAAATAGAAATATAAATAAAATAACCATAAATAAAATTGATTAAAAATAATTTAATTAATAAAATTAGTTAATCTGATAAAAAAAATTTTTTTTAAATTAAAAAAAAAAATAAATAATTAAAATGAAGTAAAAGTCAATAAAAAAAGCAAATATAAAAAATGATAATAAATAAAATTAATTAAAGTACAATTAAAAAAATAAAAATAAATAAATACCTAAGTAATTGCGTTAGTAAAAAATAAAAAGTTTAAAAAAATTTAAAACAAAAAAAATAATTTTGTCAATTAATCAATTTATTTTCTCTCATTAGGCGGGAGAATTGCCGCAATTTATGCAAATTTCGCACAAGGTCGCTACTGCGGCTGAAGGTTCGCTGTTTTTCCTTCCGAAGGCGTTCGATTCTATAAAAAGTCCAAAGCCCTACAGCTCGAGCGTAACCTTTGCAAGTGATCCCATGTGAAGCCCGACGAGAGAAAATCCTACGGAGCCAGTGAATCCAAAATGGCCCTTTCAAGTTGGAAAACAAGCGCTCTTCGGCGAAAAAGTGTTCGAGGTAGTGGGAAAATTTTCAATCTGAATATACCGCTTATTTGCCGCAAGAGCGTCAAAAGGGGAAATATTACTTTTTTTTGGTTCTACGCAAAAATAGATATTTCAGGAGCGAATGGGAGTGAATGTGAAAAAATATTGGAGCTGGTAAAAAATAGATTCGCAACTCCTACAAGCCAATTGATGAAGCTTTGCAATAATTTACGAGAAGTACGCGAAACAAGTGAAAATTGCAATACTGTTAAATGGAAGAGATTTATTTCCATGTTCCACTTTATTCTTCGAAAAAAGCCACGTTCCTAGATAATTCTACTACGAGCATGCATCGATGAGTTTTGTCAACCAGCAAAAACGACATATTTCAACACAATACGCCAAAATTCCCAAATACTTGAAAAAATGCTGTCATTTCATTATTTAACTAGGGGCTCCGCCGCCCAACCCCCTCAGAGGGGGGCTTCGCCAGTTGATATAATTTGGTATGTAGGTGGTGGGGACTGTATCGTACTTAGTATCAAAAAGTATTGTGTTTTTCAACTGGAGCAAAGTAGGAGCAAAATTAGACATAACAACTTTAAGTTTTCCAAGATTTATAACTTGCACAGTGGATAACTCAAACAAAAAGTCGCCAATTCGAATGTTTGAATATATCAAAAGATAGGTAATTTAATTGCCCACATTTTCCTAATGTAATGTACCTATCCATTTGGCAACCGTTTTTGCGTTATTCAACAATATTAGTAGACTATACACGAAAACATCACATTTTTCAACTTTAAACGTTATTTTCATCTATTTAGTGCGAAAGAAACAAAGAACGAACGATATATTATTGATATACACATCATCAACTATCATTATGCTGAATTTGAGCGAAATCCATTTCAAAAACTTTTTCGCGAAAAATCCAAGGGGGACCCCTGCGATTTTTTTCAACCGACCATTCAACGAATTTTTACTCGTCTCTCAATACAGATAAAAATCTGAAATTTTCAGGGAAGTTGTGTCTTACCTAGATGTATTTTTGTGATTTTTTTTATTTCTCGGAAAAATCTGCAAGTGGTCCAAAAAAATCGGTTTTTGAAAGCGCGAAAATTGGACTTTAACCGCGATTTTCGGGGTCAAAATTAATGCGAATCAATTGTTTTATAATGCAGGAGTCTTCATTTGAACGCCTTACACACGTACATAGCAAAAAATTCGGTGAAAAAAATTTAAACAGAGCCAGAGAAATTATTTTCCGTAAATCGAGTTTTTCGCCGGCCGAAATTCCGAGCTCCGCAAGGGTGAAAAATTAAACTTTCGTTTTAACGCGATTTTGTAAGCTATTCTTATAGGAAATTTAATGCTGAATCCGAATATGACGTCAAAACGGCGGAAATTTCATGACAACTATAAGTTTTTCCACTCCTACGTTTTTCAACTTTGAAAATCCGTTTTCCAAATTTCACCAAAACGACGTTTTTCGATACATTTCGAATATTTTAAAATTTTCAAAAGCGAAAATCGAAATTCGGCGATTTTTTCAGCCGATGGCCTTAAATTTTAAACAGCCTCTATTTTTTTCATCAAAATCCTTCCGGCCAGTTCTTCAATCAATCGTATACCTCTCCTCATCCTCGTTGTGCAGTTTTATATATATAGATAGAAGAAAAAATAAAAAAATAAAATAAATAATTTAAACTATGCACTGCTATGCGTAAAAAAATCCAGATGTTCCATTTTTGGCCCTTGAAAAAAATGCCCGTTTTAAGGTTTTGGTGGATTTTGGACGATTTTTCAACTTGTTTTCATCCCCTTCTTCCCCAGATTTTTAACTCAATTTTCTCACAATAGCAGACAGCTTCAACGAGCGGTATATTGAATTTCAGAAAATTATAACGAGCGCAGTGACGTAAAGATACGAAAAATAATACCGACGCGAATTGAGCAGCTTGCTGTTTAAATACATGGGAAAATGCCTTCGGCTGTGTAGATAGCCCGTTTGGGCAGTACAAACGATAAAAAGCGATAAGACGGAACTTGGCCTTTTCCTAAAGTTGAATAGTTCCTCCTTTATGGTCGACTTGAAATTATAGAACGATTATATCACCAACCGGAGCACACCAAATATGAATTTAAATTTTCCTAACAAACATTCGTATTCTCAACCGAAATTCCAATTTTATTTATTTATTATTTATTTATATTTTTATTTATTTATTTTTATTATTATTATTATATATAATTTTTTTTTTTTGTCGATTATTATAGGCCGAAATAATTTCAAAATGGAGCCGAACAACCTTCAAGCCTTCTTTACAAAGCTCTACGTCGACTCGACGCTAAGCTCGCAAATAATTTGTCAAGTTCTAATGAACGTACTTGAAACAAAGGAGTCGGCGTCGGTTTCGTAATCAGCGGTCAAGCATACGCCTCTTGAATCTTGAGGCTCGGTTGACGGAATAATTAACGGCTGAGATAATTATTCGTCAGTAGGAGAGGGAAAAACTTTAATTGGGAGGGGTGAAAAATCTCGAAATTTCCGACATGTTATCGGTTTTTTCCAAATTTAACCGGGAAGGAGTATTTTCCCGATGAAACTTTCCATATAATTATTTGAAAAGGAGGAAATTCGGAACAATTAGAGACCAAAAAGGTGTCCGTAGAGTCGACAGTTTCCAAAATATAGGGGCTCGAATTTTCTCAAAATGTTCTTTCCTATTCAATTGTCGACCGAGAAAACCGTCGCGAATTCGAGAAATATAATAAGCGACAATATTTAGAATATTTAATCGGCTTTAAATTATTTTCTTGAAATTTTCCTCTACAACGCACCGTTTTCGAAATAAAAACGGAAAAATACCTTTCCCTCGCAGTTGAATTTAATTCGCATTTAATTCCGCCGAAATTACCGCACTGCACGCAATGGCAATCGGATGAACGCGACTACAACCGTTATCAATCGACTGAGGCTCGCTTCAGGTACGGAACGAGTCGATTATGTAACGAAGACGACCTACACTAGTGCGGGTTTTAAACCGGGCTCAATTGCAAGTACTTGATCACCTGCAGAGGCGAATGGGATTTCGAAAGCGTGAAAAAAATTCGCAAAATAGGTCTTAGCATGAGAAAAAAAAAGTTATTCGACTCGGTTAAATTTTCTAACTTGGTTGAAAATAATTCTCAGCACCTTGTGATAACACTTCCTCGACAAGTTGATAATAGGCACAAAATAGGTCTCTAAAAACAATTTGAAATAACTCGAAAACGTAGTTTAAAAAAAAAAAACTAATAAAATTAGTAAAAAAAAATACTAGTTAACGTAGTTTTAAAATGCTGGAACTGTTTTTAAAAAGCAATTCTTAAATCAGTTAAAAAAAGTTGAATACATTGGCAGAAAAACGAGCTAGCCCAGTAAATAAATTTAAAGAAAAACTAGTAAGTAATGTTAGTTGAAAAAAGTTGACCTAGTAAGAAAACACTAGTTGAATCAGTTTACAAAAAACTAGATAGCTCAGTTTAAAAAACAAGATGATATCAAGTTAAAAAGTTTTAAAAAAAATTAAAAGAAAAAAGTTAAAATTAGTTTTTTTGAAACAGTAGTTTTAACCTCGTTTATAAAAAACTAGCTAACCAATTTTTTAAACTAGCTAAATTAGTTTAAAAAAAATAGTTAATCAGTTTAATAAGCTAGTAAAATTGGTTGACAAAAAACTAGTTAACGCTTTTATAGTTTTATGCAAGTTGAATCAATTTTTAAAAACCATAAGAATCCGCTTAAAAAACTCAAGTTGAATAAATTGGGAATAATAATAGCAAGCCCGTTAAAAACCTGTTTAAAAACTAGTTAAATCAGTTAAAAAATAGTTGATCTACCGTAAAATATACGAGTAAAATAGTAATATAGTTTAAAACAAAAACTAGTTAACTCAGTTTATGAAACTAGTTAGGTAGGTAAATCAGTATGATTTTTGTTTTTTTTAATTAAAGCTGTTTAAAAAATACTGCTAAACCAGTTCAAAAACTAGTTACCAGCTAGGTTACTAGTTACCTAGTTTTAAACCAGTTCAAAAACTAATTACCAGCTAGGTTACTAGTTACCTAGTTTTAAACCAGTTCAAAAACTAGTTACCAGCTAGGTTAATAGTTACCTAGTTTTAAACCAGTTAAATCGACGGTAACCGTTAGAGACGTACGATTTTACAAAGTAACCAATACTCCTTCACGGTAACCTTGGAAAATCACCGTTAAAGCATAAACTTCCTAATGGTATGGTCACGGCTGAATCCGTGTTTTTGCCCCAGTGACCGTGAGGAGTGTTGCTTGCTATGCAAATCATACGTCTCCAATAGAGACCACAATCAACTGTCCATATGACGGTAACCGTTAGAGACGAACGATTAGTACACAATATTCCTCCACGGTTACCGTGGAAAACCACTGTAAACACTAGAACTCCGTGAAAGCAAGCGTAAAGAACGCAGATTCAGCCGTGGCCATAAGGGGGTATTTGCTTTTAACGGTGACCGCGGGGAGTATTGGTTGCTTCGCACGATACTACGTCTCTAATAGAGATCGCAATCCACGGTACGGATGACGGTAACCGCTAGACACGTACACGGTCACCGTGGAAAGAACACCGGTAAAAGCAATAACTATCACGGCGCTCTCTCGGAGATATCGAATTCCGCTAGAAAACCTAACAAAACTCGCAATCCTGCAAATTAATCACCTGTTGATCGATAATTGCATTCCGAACCGAAAGGAAACGAACGCGCGAAAACGGATTCTTCAGAAGAACGTCGGACACGTCAGAAAAATTGAAAACGGGCCGATTCGCGCGGCGAATTTCCCGAAAATGAGTCAACCTCGAATCGTCGGAATAGAAAGCAACATCACGCCCCTAGATATCTAATGGCAATCCGGAAGAAGTCCGAGAACGATCGGAAGTCGAATACTTACGGAAATTCACCGCTCCTCGGTCGTCCTACTACGGAATGAAACTCGAAATCCGAAATATCCTAGACGGCGATAAACATACGTAATAAACCGATCTTCGGGTACAACCTGAGACTCGAATTGCGACGAATTGTTGACACAAAGAACACGATTGGCGACCGAGTCGCTTCGACCGAATTGCGACGCGCGAATAAAACGACGGCCAGTAGTAATAATAATAACAATCGGTGACTTACGTGATTCGCCAAGGTGAATAATAATAAATAATAATCAGATTATACTGAAAAATTAAGGACTCGAGTGAAGAAGGCGACTCCAGCGCTCCACCCTTGACTGATTGTCAACTATCAATGCCATACGAATCGCTACACGAAGTCAACTATCGAAAGGAAACGGGAAAAACTCGTGAAACCGATTTATTCTCGTTATATTGAACGTTAAAAAAATAATAATAAATTAAACGAAACGCGTAAAATTAACGGAAAGTTGAACGAATGAAGTTTTTCAACTTTTGATTTCAACAGGTGATTAGCGTTGGAGGCGGGCGCGGGAAATTCGAATTTGAAAATTCCCTCGTCGAAACGCGAGCGTCCAATTAAATTTTTTTCGCTTTTTGACTTATTATCACTGACTGCAAGCAGCTTATTGCAAACTTTTCTCTTCCACGGATTTATTATGGTTTGAAATTATATTTAAATGCTTATAAATAAAAGACAGCTGTAAATCTGAAAGGCTGATGCAATTATACTAAGGAAGTTTTTACGGGTTATTATTCAATTATAAACCATTTTAATCACCCAAAAAAAGAGGTTTTTCTTACCCCTTCCAAATATAATTACGTTTCAACAAATGCAGAATTCAAATATCCGATGAAAGAAATTAAAAAAAAGCTATCGACCCCGCGATGATCTTATACGGTTCAGCGTCCAAAAATCAATAGAAATCAATACCAAACAGACCTTTGTTTAAAAAAAAAACCTTCAAAAGAACGAATCCCCTCCCCTGAAACCGCCCAAAAATTCAGGTATCGATTTGGCTAAATAATCGAGCCATCGTCAGGCCAAGAATTTTTTTTCTGGTGAAAACTTGAAAAATTTAAGCTTTAAAAAGGTGAAAAACAGTGTTGAAGGCTGACGGACATTTTTTTTGTGTGAATATTTGTATTTTACAAACCTTGAAGTTTTTTACGTTTCAAGTTTTGTAGAATTTTAATAGTTAAATATTGAATAGTCAAGCAAAAATTCTTCCGCCGTCAACATTTTTCTGACGGAACTAAAAAAATTCGGGAAACTTTACTGATAATCAATATCGGCCTGAAAATGGCTCCATTCTTTAACTGAATCGCTACCTCAATTTTGTTTTTCAGGGCGATGATTCGAATTATCAAACGCTTTCCAGACAAATGTGTGTAGCTTTGAAGCCGTCTCTTTGTTCTGGCAATTGCTTATTCGCTCCTCGGTGGTCTAATGGGCCTCAAAACATCTGCTGTCCTGCTTTGCCCTATAAATTCCTCCTGTCTGCCCAACAGACAATCATCAACCGGCTTCCCACGCTGACAATATATCACAGTGAATATTCTAGCATCAATAGTCAATTCTGCAACTTTCCTTCGACTAACCAGTATAAAAAGGTCAGGCATGAATAAAACGATTTGTAATTTAGAAACTTTTATTTCTTCGAGTTCACAAAAAAAAAGAAAAAAACCGTTCATCACATTTTGTAGCTCCCCTGCTGCGAAAAAAATTTTCAGCACAATTTCAATAATGACTATTCGACAATATCCGACGGAGGGAATCGCCAACGTCGTGAAACTCAGTTCGACTCACACTATCGCAGAACATGCAGTCGTCTAAATAAATATACGAATATTATATTTCGCTATGAAAATATGACTAACGCTAATCACATTTATTAATCCTAATCTAAAAATAAACCACTATTTGGATCGTAAACTGATACGTTAATAATATAATGCGACAGATAAACGCTGAGCTCGATGAGAAATTTCCATGATGCGAAATTCGTGCTGAATAATGCAGAAGAAGAGGCCGCCAAACGGGCAAAACACTATTCATGTTATAACTGTTATTCGGATCGAAAGGCGATAAAATTTCAATACCAACGGACGCAATGTACGAGCCCCAATTATTCCAATTCGTACAAAATACATTCTATAGATGGAAATACAATTTATAAACCGTTCGGGGAGAAAAACTATATTACTTAAACATTAAGAACAAAGTCCGAGTCTGTTTTATCGAGGGAAATAAATTGCGTTCAATGAAGTGAAATCGGGCGACAGCCCGAGTCATCGTGGGGCGATTTTTAACCAGGTCTGGAAAATTTGGAGCCGGATGAGCAGGATTCCAGGACGTCAGGCGAGTTTACATGCTCAGATAACCTTGGGCTTGAGTGTTTCTACGCCCAACGAGGTAGGCGATGAGGACTACGATGACGAGGATACCCAAAGCGATCCCGACCATGATCGGCACGATGTCGGGCGAATCGTTTGCGCACGAGTAAGCTGAAGAAAAATAGAGAATAATTCTTTAAAGCGTCGATCGTGGATTTCACCAGGTGAGGCTCAAAGTGCCAGTGTTGCAAGGTTTCCCCTTTATTGGGTAAAACACCCCAAAAACCGCTCGTCATGGTTGAGCTTCGCCATTAATTAAAAATAAAGAAAGACAAAATATTTTAGTTGTCAAATCAAAGAAAAGCTAATTTTTGTATTTATTTTGCGATGGACAATTTTGTGAAAATCAGTAAGAGGTTAATAAAAGGATAAATGTTGAGATTAAACTCTTTAATAATTTGAATTTAATGTTTTGAATTATATCTAACGCTTTTTTCTAACGTTTGTTTCAACTTTATTGCAACACGAATGGTAAGTGATCACCAAATTGTTTATATACATTTATGTATAACCATAAATCTCAGTTATCTTGGTAAGGTGAATAAAATTGAAGTTAATTCAGTGCTTTCGAACGAGTGGTGCACGATTTTTGTGGCATGGAAAATGAGAAGTTACTTTCCTTAGCAACGACAGCTTTTAAGCGGAAATCATCAGAAATTTTTTCTTACGCTTTTTTATAACGCTGTTCGAGCTTGTGTACCATAGCAGACATAAAAATGTATTTAAAAAAAAAATTTAAACTCACTTTTGGAAAACTCTTCATTGTCAGTTGTATTCCTGAAAGCTTCAACGTGAATGTTATGCAAGACGACGCGGAGTGTCGCTTTGGTATTGTTGAGGTCGCGGTCGTTCTGTTCCAAAGTTGCCGGTTCGGACCAGGGGCAGTCGTACGACGTGTTGAATTTGGTTTTGAACGCGTTGAGACCAGCGAAGCCGAGGTGGATGACTATTTTGTCTTCTGTAATGAGAATAAAAGATGAAATCTATCGTTTTGAAAAAGTACGAGAAAATACAGCTGATATTCTTGAGCGTAGTACACACTTGTAGACCGTGTTGCGCGATTTTCTTTAGGCAGCCTATAGACGGTTGCGAGAGGGTCTAGACTGGAGACACAGACATGGCCTAGAGACTGATATTTGTCTCGTCTAGCGTCCACACTGTGATGTGAATTTCTCGAGTCTCATCTCCGCGATACACCACGACAGACATTGCTTTGTGCGGAATGAGTGCTTGTATGATTATTATTTTAAGCAAAACAACGCAAAAACGTAAAAGTTGGTGGACGAGCGGAGTGTTCGCAGAAGGACCTAGGTTCGGTACTGAACTTTTAAATAAATCAAGATTGGAAGACGCCATGGGTTTTCGTAATTTCACCTTTTGGGAGGGGACCCACTCTTCGGAATAACCCTTTTTTGCTCCTGGTTAAAAGAGTATGGCTTCATATATCACAGACAGGCGCCGAGAAGTCGGCTACCCGATATCCGTCGCCACATAGGAACATCGACCGAAGCCACCAAGGTTGCTTCGGGTCAGCAGTACTGCTGATGCTGGCAAAGTCACGAGTGCAACCTAATTGGTGGAAAACCGGAGAAAAAGGGAGGAAACGTGGTTTCTCATTGGTCAAAAGTTTCCCCCGGCTTATTAAAAATTGTCCCACCTCCTTAGATCGGAGGTGAGGAAGATTGACAGACACTCGAGGACCGGAGTTCGGAATCAGGAGTTCGAAGGGACAAGATCACCTAAGAATCAACTTCTCCAACTTCGGCGTGCAGAAGAAATAGCCAACTTCTGCGTTGGAGCTTTGACTGGCAACCATCGGAGCACTCGCGTTAATAAGGTACGTCCCGTCACCGTCGAGCACGCGTTACCCGCGAGTGAGTTTGGAGGAAAAAGACTCCGAGGACAATCACTAGAACGTAAGAAAATTCAAAATGTCAAATGCTTGAGGTTTTATTATTAGGTATTAGGGTTTTGTATAATATAGTAACGTTTGTGTGATTGTTCTTGTTTAAATTTCCCCAGACGTCTCCAGAAATTTGCCAGGCGAAGGTAATAAGTTCAGGTGGTTCGCCCTCGTTTGGTACGGCTTAGAGGATAAGTGGACGGCCAAGTTAGAAGGTGAACTTAGAGCAAATCTGACCCTGACAAAGAGGTTTTTAAATGATGATTTTTTTCTATTTCCTCTACTGACACGACATGTTTTGTTGCCAGTGATTCCAGGGCCGCTCTCCTTTTCACCAGATTTTTGAAATCGGGACTTCTCACATCTCACAAACAAAAGTAAGCATAGTCTTCTATGAGTTTAAGCATTTTCTCGTTCAACAACAAGATCAATCAAACCCCCGCAGTTGGTTTGGAAGCGAGAGAGTGGGGCATGTCTCGTCTATAGATTGACAAACCATCAACTTGTTGCGCAACGTGTCTAAATGTTGCATCAAGTCTCCCATTTCCATCGGGAGACATGAGACAAGCGATTTTTGGTCTTGCAACAGCCCGGTAGACGGAGTTTGTCTAGAGACATGTCTAGCGAGACTCCTGAGACAACCTTAGACACGTCTCTGAGACTAACATGTCTACTGGTGTGGACTAGGATTTATAAAATAACCCAAAGCAAGCGCTTTATCGAGGGGAATCTTGCCAAAATCGAACTAACCGACTACGACGGTGCTGTTGATCGACGATACGTGGAATCCTTCTTTGTCGTCGGTTCGGGCGAACACGAAATCAAAGGTGTTACTGGCGTTGAAGGAGATTGTCAATATTTGCGTATCGTTGCCGCATTTTCCGGACGCTGTCGCATTCTTGGGGATGGTGAACGTGTGATGAGTCTGCAAAGAGAATCGTTCGGTTAGCGGATGAGAATTTCAGCACGAATTTTTCAAACGAGAGGAATGCAAGTCAAGGCGATGATATTTTCTCATCCCATTTGCCTTTGTTACTGTTATTTGAAATAAATTAATTCTAATATTTTTTTATTGAAATTATTATTATTTATTTAGTTTAAATTTTATATATCATAATTGGAAATAATTCATTGTTTTATTCTATTGTCAGCACTGCCAAGTAGCCATTGTGTCAGTGAGTCATTCGGTTCACCAGTCTAACGCATTGTCTAAATAATCAGAATAAAATATCGTCGTCATAATTTCACCCAATTTTCACCATATTAACAGCTACAGTACAAGGGAATATTCTCGCCCATGGAATTCCTCAAAAAGTGCCAATAAAAAAAAATAAATAATTACTGCCACTAAGGTCTTGACGTCTTCAGTTCAGGATTATTCGGATAGCGCGCGAGGGACGGTTCAATCGGTTATGAAAAAGGTGCACCTGATAATATTTTTTTCTGGTAATATTTTTGAAAGAGTGAACAGTTTTCTTATATGCTTACGCTTGTTGATATCTTCTATTGTTGTACGGCTAAGATAAATCTCTCTTTCCATTACATCGAACAGCTATTTACAATAACTCCTTCATGGTTCAGGCAATAAAATTATGCAATAAGTACCCCAGTTTTTTTTTTTTTTTTTTACGATAGCCTATCCCTAAATTCCTTTAAAAATCCAGTAAAACCTGAATTAGCCAAGAATCCTGTGCAGATGAATTGTTAATTTCCTAATAATTTATGAGTTGTGAAAACGATCCCTAGACAACGTAGTTTAATTTTAATGGAATTTGTATTATTTTGTAAGTTGTACACGCCTGATGACAAATTAAAATTTTTATTCAAGAATATTTCTGTGTAAAAAGGAAGAGAGGACCATACGGGCCTATTTTGTACACATATTATTAATAAACTTATCGTCTATCTTTCGGGCAGAAAAATAAATCACTTAGAAAAAAACTCAAGAGCCTGTATTATTTCATTGAATCAGACAAATAATGTCAAGTTGTACGCAAATTTGCTGATCTTTCTTTCGGAGATTCGACCAAATCATCGTTCATAAATGAATACGTTCCACAAATATATTATCAGCGTTCCAAGCTGTTGCACATCGGTTCGCTTAGTCACACATTTCCGCCACTTCGGCCATGAAGGCTGACGTGACTCTTTGTCACTATTCAGAGCGGTTTACGAAAAGTCGAAAGACGCTTTCAAAAGCATCTAGCGCTCCGTAGAATATATTTAACAATTCTGATGAATTATTGATCCGCCAGACGACTGAGAATAGTCGACCAATTCGACCCTTTGTAAATATTGCAGAATTATCTAATCGAAAAGATAAGCAATATTGGTGCACGGCACTCGAGACAATATAGCTTGTGCCAAAAAATAGAATACCAGGAAAAATCAATACTAGTTAAGATAATTTTAAATAAATCAACTCTTGGTAAATTCTTCGCTGTTGAGATTGAGTCGGAGAAAAACATGGCGACTTGTTCTCCTGTTTATTATTAGCTTGCCAAGCACTTTCGCCCTTTCAGGCATCATCAGGGTTTCAAGTGAAAAAGACTGAAAAATCTAAACCTATCCAAAAATCATAAAGTGTTTAAATATATACAACAGGTTTACGAGGACCGCGATGATGCCTGAAGAGGCGAAAGTGCTCGGTCAAGAGGAAAACCGGAGACCGTAAGTTATTCTTCCGATCAACAAAGGAACATAACTAATTTCTACGCGTTTCTTTGTAGCTTCAATGCAATAATATGCGGACAGAGAGGAGCGGGAGACGTGTGAAGAAAGATTGTAAGCTTTGCTCAAGAAACTTAAGAAGAAAACCTAACTTGAATCTGAAATAGTATTGGACTTCCATTTTGTGCTCTGTTTCATAACAAGATAAGCTGATAAAATTAGATTAGGTAGTGTTTCGCGGAAGATAATTCATAAGATAAAAAGGCGAGAAGAAAAAAAATTGCCTCCATTTTAATAGGATATGATCATGAAAACTCACCTCATGTTTCGACTTATCGGTGTATTTGAGCTCGAGAGAGATATCCGCTTTAGCAAGGATGCAATTTCGACCATGGTCGTCGGTCACGTTCCAAAAATATTCCTTGGGCGCCGGAGTGGGAGTGGGAGACGGGTGAGGGGATGGGGTAGGTGTCGTTGTAGAGGGAGGAGGTGTCGTAGGAGTCGTAGTTGGCGGTGATGGAGATGGCGTCGTTGACGATGGAGATGGCGTTGTTGACGATGGAGATGGCGTCGTTGACAACGGAGATGGCGTTGTCGTCGGCATAGTAGGCGTTGTTGATGGAGTCGAGGGCATAGTAGGCGTTGTTGATGGAGTCGAGGGTGTAGTAGGCACCGTAGTTGTGGTCCGAGCTGTGGTTGTCTTTTTTTTCTCAGGCTCTGCAGCAAAAAAAATTGCAAGTTGGGAAATTGCATAGCTGCAGGCTCAAAAAATGGGCTAATTAACTAGACAGTAAAGATGCTAATTTGTTCGCACAGTGAGGATGCGCTAAGACTTGGCCGATTGCTCGTCATTCAAATCCGTTAGCCTCCGGCAGTCGCTCCCTAGATTAGTATTTCGGTTCGAGATATTCAAAATGTTACTGTTGTAAACATTTTGTGGAATTGACGCTAACGTCTTGTAACCATAATTATTTCATCTAGATTGAAAATGTAACAGAGAATGATTCCTAATGAAGTTAAAGTCCCACGTAAATGTCCTTACAAAATAAAATGCATTGCAACGCACACATTTCTGATTTTTTTCTGCCATCTCTTTTTTCATTGCAAGTTCCATTTTTGCTGCCTCAAAAACTGTTAATCTCACGTCAATTACATCGTTAGGGCTGTAATCGGACATCACCGAGTAACTAAATCGTTTAAAATAAATGTATGCTACTCATGAACGCTGCAGTAGCAGAATACCAAAAGCGATATTAAGGGTATTAAGGGGCAATATCAGGGCCATTCTTCTCACCACACTGGTCATGCCTCTATTCCTAATCCTCGTTCTGGGGAGCGATGGCCAGAGGTCAGATCAGATTTAGCAGAGCATTTAGATTAGAAATAAGCGTCAATATTTCAAGTTATTACATCAATATTTGCAGTTTGATTAATTCATCGATATGTAAATATTTCCAGTTTGATACATCGATTGATATTTAAAATATTTTCAGTTTGGTATATCGATAACAATGTAAGTAATTCCATTCGATATATCTATAAATATTAAAAATATTTTCAGTTTGATTAATCGATCGATATTCAAATATTTTCAGTTCGATATATCGATCAAAATAAGTCTGGTTCGATATATCGATCGATATTAAAATATTCTCAGTTCAATATATCGATTGATATTGAAAAAAATTTCAGTTTGATAAATCGTTCGTTACGTCTATATTTCCAGTTCAATATATCGATCAAAATGTAAATAATTCCATTCAATATAAAAAATATTGTCAGTTCGATTAATCGATCTATATTAAAATATGTTCAGTCCGATAAATCGATCGATATTATAAATATTTTCATTTCGTTTAATCGATCGGTACTAAAATATTTTCAGTTCGATAAAACAATCAATGTGTCGATACTTTCAGTAACAATCGTGATCTTTCAGTTATCGATCAATATTGAAAATATCGATATTAATATCGATCATAGTTCGATGTATGGAAATATTTATACATCAGTTATAGAAGGCAAAATTCTGCAATTCGAATCCCGTGCACATTTAATTAATTTTTGGAAAAAAATCGACCGAATTGATAGATTTTGCAAGGAGTACATAGACGCCAACAAACCCCTATTTTCTAGTTCCAAGTCACAAGGACTAGGGTTCGTTTCCGGTGGGAGACAACAGTTTTTATCTGCTACAGTAAGTCCATCCTCCAAGGGCTAGATATCGGACAAAGATGACAAACCCTTGTATCTTTCCATTGGAGGTGAATGTACAACCGACCTTGAAATCAGACGGCTCACAGAGGATCGAATAGTGAAAAACAAGAGACTGTCACTGAGCTCGCAAGAATGACGTTGACAGGTATTCCCAAGAAATCAATCAAACTGAAGCGCTACGAAAGCAATATTCGAGCGCGGTATGAACAAAAGACAATGGCAGACGTGTAAAATTAGAAGCGACAGAGACACTAACGGCAAAACCGAGATAACGTCGTGTAATTTCATTAGCCAACAAAATCAATCGAGCTGGTGTCAAAATTAAGGGACTGGATAAGAAATATCGATGGAAATATAAGATAAGAAATGCGATTAAAATGGGAAATCATTGAGCGAAGATTGAGCAAATCAGGAAGTAAATCAATTCACCTTGGAGCGAATTCGAAAGAGCGAATTGCCAAGGAAACAAATACAATACCTTCGGTTTCGGCCAAAACCAACCCGACGGCGAACACTAGGAAGAAGAACAACTTGAATTTCATGATCGGCGGATTTTCCGAATGAATAATGCGCGAGAGTAATCAAAAATGTCGGCAAGTGCGAAGTAGAATATTCGAGAGGCGATAAGAACGAACTCGAAATGAACACTGGCTGACTGATGGGCAGGAAATGAAGGAAGCAAGGAAGCGCAAGCGATAGTATTTAAGTATCGATTGTTGAAACTATCGATTCTACTGAAATCGATATCACTCGTCAACTTCGAATTATTTGAAATGAAAGCTATAATTTTGTTTCATATTGATGTACCAAACGCTCTAGAAGCGAAAACGACTATTTTAATTGGTTAGAAGATTCTTATTTACATTGGATTAGAATCTGGTTTAGATGTTTTATCGTCAGTATGATAATATGTTTTTGATTTTTGAGCGAATTAACTTTTCAAAAATTATTATTATTAGTTGACAAATTTCAATGTTGAAAAAAATAACGCTCAAAATACGCTACATTTCAACATCGAAAACGCGGAAACATCGAAAATACGGAAACATCGAACCAATTGTACTATCGATTGTTACTGTGACGTTCAGCCGCCAGGGTTGTTTTATCAAACGCGCTGCAGAGGTGACGTCAGTTATCTTGGAAGCAACGAATGTACTTTGTTCCCTACGGATAACCATTTCCCGATTATACAAGTCCTTTATCTACTTCGTCTCGTACCTTCTTCTCTTGCTATTGGATCTACTGGAGCGTTTTTCGGTGTGATATTAACGACTTAACGAGTAAGTAATCATTCTATTAATTTATCAATGTATCTATCTACTTTTTATATATTATATCTATCTATATATTTATCGATTTATCTATTCATTTATCGGGATTCTTCATTATTCTTCAATTATTCATTTGCTCCTATTATGAAACAGTATTTAGGGAAATATTCTATATTATGATAAGTTTATGTAATTCCTGCGCTCGTTGGCCGTGCTGCAAAAGATTGTACAGTGGTAATATTTTTTCATAATTTAAAATTAACAATTTATTATTTAACAATATTTGCTTAACTATACAGCTGAGAGTTTGACGAGTATAATAATGAGTGTGGAATGTTTTTTATGGCTTTATAAAATCTCGAGTTATGCCATCTTGCCGAATTTCTCGAACTCGCCGCTCAAAAGCTGCGATTAACTCGAGAAACATTAAAGCCTCGAATTCCTTTATGGTCTCATTCGATTCAGCTTTCATAAATCTATAGAAATTGATCGGTATCACACCTTATACCTTTAAAAAAAACGCAATTTCTCCCCCTTAAAATTGTGGTAGCGATTTGGCTAAAGAATTAAGCCATTTTCAGGCCAAGATTGATTTTCGTTGAAAATTGCAATTATGTAGCTTTCATACTTTTGTCAGAAAAATGTTGACGGCTTAGGGACAGGAATTTTTTCATTCGATATTCGGATTCCTTGAACGATAAAACATCAAATTTTTAGAGGCGAGTGGAACATTTTTTGTGAGCGATTACAATGTTTAATTTCGATTTCTGCTCCAATTAAACCGAGCAGATTGCCCAAGTGCCATTATTAGTTGGGAAATCGCTCCATCGAGGAAAATAGATGTTGCAGGATAATCAAGCTCACGACACTCTTGCCCATTTTGTTTATCTATCAACAAATTACAATATATACATTATTAAAATTGAGAAAACAAAATGAATTTTTTTAATGTCCGATGAAATTAAATTATTAAAATAAATAATACTTAAAAATTATCGTTAAAATGAAATTATTAAAAATGACCATTATTATTTAAATTATTATGATTAAAATTTGCAATTAGTTTAATTAAAATTATTCTTATTTATTAATAAATTTATTTATGTTTAATTTATATGTATTTATTTATGTTTAATTTATATGTATTTATTTATGTTTAATTTATATGTATTAATTTATGTAATTTGCATGTATCAATTTATGTATATATTTATATGTATTAATTTATGTTTAATTGAATTTATAAATGTTTATTTATTTTAAATTATGAATAAGTTATATACGGACAATTAATTAATTTAGGCAATATCGATTCTGTCCGTGACAGATAAGAACTGTATCAACAAGAGTCATCCGGGTTGGAGTGAGGAGCTCAGTACGCGATAATTTACCTGCGCACGATGTGATGATCATCTCTTCACCATGAGATACGGCCCGGTCATATTGAAAGTTTCGGTAAGGAATTTTCTGATTTTATAATTGTTCAAAAGCGAATTTCAAGAGTGAACGGAATGAAAATTGTTTATACATTATGCAGCGGATAGTGAAACTAGGGCAGTTTTAATAGCTCATTAACAACGCTATGTTAGCCTAATGGATTACTTAGCTATGGAAAGGCTCACGACCTGAGACCAGTGATGTAAACAGGCTATTTTGAGAGACTGTGTAATTCTCGGCGAGATGTATCGCTTAACAATGAGACGGACACTTAGGAAAATGCTGCTAATTATTGTATTCGTTTGCTTTCATGATTTGGAGAGAGAGAGAAGAGAGAGAAATACATTTTTGGTTTATTATTCAATAATAAACCATTGTAATCGCCCAAGAAAAAAAATTTCTAACCCCCCCTCAAAATTTGATGTTTTACGTTTCAAGGCATGTAGAATCCGAATATCCAATAAAAAAAGTTCTGTCCGTCCGCCGTACGCCGTCCGCCGTACGCCGTTAGCAGTTTTCCGGCCAAACTGTGAGAGGTAAAAATTTGAAATTTTCACCAAAAATCAATCTCGGTCCTACGACGGCCCAATTCTTGAACCAACTTGCTAGCTCAATTTTAAGGGTATTTTTGGGGGGTTTTGAGGGGGAGAAAATTCATATTTTCCAAGGTTTTTCAGAAAAATGTGTACGTGGTATCAAATTATATAGATTTTTGGACGCTGAATCGAATGAGACTATTGCCGGGTCGATAGCTTTATTGGTTCTCGAGTTATCGCTGCTTTTGTGCCGAATTTGGGAGATTTTCAGAAATATGACATGAGGGTATAACTCGAGAGTTCTTGGAGCTATAAAAATCGTTCTATACTCATTGGAATGGTCGTCAAACACTCTCTCCAGCTGTATCGTTAGGCAATAAGTTTAGCTTTTAATTAGGAACTTAAGAAAAATAAAAATGATTAAAATTACAATAGTTGCTACGGAGTTTTCCCCTATACTTACCATCTGTTTTTCGGTGGGAACGTTCACAAATAATGTTCGGAATATTTAAAATGACAAATGGATAGTCTTCTTAAATCAATATTGAAGCGAAATAATAATAAACCACTGTACAATCATTTGCAGCGTTTTATTCATAGAAGTAACACACGTTTGAACATTTTAATGAATATTATTTTATATATTGAATAATATTGTTTGGCATTAGGCGAAGCCCGTGTTGCCAAGAAAGAAAAAAAAAACACGTTCGCAGATTAGCTAGTGAGCTATGTTTTCGGCTATCCGCGGGAAAGAAATAAACTATAGATTGATACTGCTTAAAACTATAAGAGCAAGTATTACAACAATATTTAAAAAACAAAAAATCCTTAATAAAAATGGAGAGGGGTTATTTGGAAAACTGTCCACTCGTTATAGTACCTAATCAGATCTCTTGTGAAGGTTTCTGCCTTCAAACATATAGGGATGGATATGGATACCCGATATTTCAAAATAGAGTATAGAACGATTTTTATAGCTCCAAAATTCTCAAGTTATGCCTCGATTTAATTCTGAAAATCTCGTAAATTTCACATAAGAACTAATATCTCGAAAACGTATTAAATGTATACGGCTAATAGCTGACGCTCTGCTTCGAAAATACAAATAATATAAATTTTCTAAATAAATTTTCCAACAGTTCAATTTTCTCATGTTTAGAAACGATAATCTAAACGAAAACACGCCTATGGGCCTTCGAAATTGGAAACGTCCTCTTGATATCTTGTCCTTATCTGCCTACCTCAAAGTTGGAAACTATCTCGACTCTCGTTCCCCTTGCTCTACTAGTCATTTCCTAGAACGTTCGGCCAATAATTCGACGCGAGCTTCGCCATAGGTCTATGACACACGCGGCGGTTTTGACCGAAGCGTTAACTCGAAGCAAATCCTGCGTCATACCAAAAACTCTGGCGACAAACCCAAACGAGCTCACCAGTGGCGACCCCAACGACGCGTAAACGCCACTCCGACCTATACTCCGCTGATTGAAGCGGCAATGCTTGGTGTTAAAAAAAAGACAATGCTAGGTGTTTAAAAAAAAATGCTAGGTGTAATAAAAAGCAAAAAAAAAACCGCTGCAAATGATTGTACTGATGGATTGCTGAGGGCGGGAAAAGGATAGGCGGGAATATAGATAAGGATAGGGATAAATATGCATGTTCGGTTGCTCTCTTTCTTCTATTGATTTGGCCCTGTCATCAAATCATTAAGGCATTAATTTAATTAATTTTCGACCGAAAATGGCCGGTTACAGACGTTATTCTCGTTCTGACCTGAAGCATAATAATGTACTGGGAAGAAGGGCATAATGAAGTTAGAAAAATATTCCCAAAAAAAAAAAAAAAAATAAATATTAAAAAAAAAAAAAAAAATATACAAAAAATAAAAAAAATATATATATATATTGAAATATATTTCAAGTATATTGAAATATATTTTATTAAAAATATTCCCTCCTGTACAAATTCAAGTGGCCCACGTAGGATTATTTTCCAAGGAGCTTAATTTTGTATTTATTTAATGGAAATTAAATTTAAAAAACGCTGCAAATGATTGTACAATGGTTTATTATTATTTCGCTTCAATATTGATTTAAGAAGACCATCCATTTGTCATTTTAAATATTCCGAACATTTGTGAACGTTCCCACCGAAAAACTGATGGTAACTATAGGGGAAAACTCCGTAGCAACTATTGTAATTTTAATCATTTTTGTTTTTCTTAATTTCCTAATTAAAAGCTAAACTTATTGCTTATACAGCTGGAGAGAGTGTTTGACGACCATTCCAATGAGTATAGAACGATTTTTATAGCTCCAAGAACTCTCGAGTTATACCCTCATGTCAAATTTCTAAAAATCTCCCAAATTCAGCACAAAAGCTGCGATAACTCGAGAACCAATAAAGCTATCGACCCGGCAATGGTCTCATTCGATTCAGCGTCCAAAAATCTATATAATTTGATACCACGTACATATTTTTCTGAAAAACCTTGGAAAATATGAATTTTCTCCCCCTCAAAACCCCCCAAAAATACCCTTAAAATTGAGCTAGCAAGTTGGTTCAAGAATTGGGCCGTCGTAGGACCGAGATTGATTTTTGGTGAAAATTTCAAATTTTTAGCTCTTACAGTTTGGCCGGAAAACTGCTAACGGCGGACGGACAGAATTTTTTTTATTGGATATTCGGATTCTACATGCCTTGAAACGTAAAACATCAAATTTTGAGGGGGGGGTTATAAAAAAATTTTTCTTGGGCGATTACAATGGTATATTACTTATTGAATAATAAACAAACAAAAAAACAAAAAACGGCCAAACCGCTCCGTGTGTCACTGGCCTAAGCTTTGAGTCCTACAGTGACTGTACCGGATCTCTGGGGGGAGGCTCTTCCCCCTCCGGGTCGCAGACTCCTGATAGGAACAGTCAAGTCAAACAGTCGAGAAGGCCAGGGCAGGCCTGCCTGTTCGCAGGAGTTTCTCCAATTTTCGTACTACTTTGTGCTTCGTAAACTGAATTCTCAAATTTCGTGAGTGTTTTCGCCTAGTGACGCTTCGAATACCTGATTGGGAGACGTGCAGGTAGAATTCGCGTTCGCGTCCTTCAAACGCAAAGGCCGCTGATTTCCCATTAGCGCAGCATCAGATTCTGATACTCTGAAACATTAATAACACCTGAGTCGCCTTTCATACCCGTGTCACTGGGCGTTTTCAAATGTTGGTTTTTAAAATTTTTCATGTCGCATAATATATGCAATAAACAAAAATCAATGTTAACCTAGGCTTCAAAAAAAAAAAAAAAAAAAAAAAATTAATTAGTTAAATTGATGACAATGTCAAGTAGACACAAAATCAAATAACAAACTCGCAAAACAGCTAGAAACATCACAGCGAAGCAAGAAAACGACACATTTTAATCGATTAATGCAATTCTATTTGTAATGTCCTTAATATTACTAACATTATTAATCTTCTCTTTATTAACATTCTCTCTTCATATTTTTTCAAAATACTTTTAATTATCGATATTTCATTCTGATAATTGTTTTAAAAATATCTAAATTAATAATAAATAAATTAATTGAATTAAAGTAATGAACATGTCGAATAGACATTAAAACAGGTCATTTTACATGGTTTCATTTTACAGCATGTTCTCGATTAATACAATACTATTTTTTGCAAAGTAGTTAATGTTACCAAATCTATCAATATTGTCTCATTATATTTTGTCAATATACTTTCGATATTTTATTCTGACGATTGTTGTTAAAAATATCTAAATCAATAATGGATAAAGAAATAAAATTAATGAGAATGTCAATTAGACAACAAAACTATGTAAAAAACTTCACAAAACAACACAACAACAAACGAACCTACAACGCAAGAAAACTATGAATTTTGCTACGTGCTCTCGATCAATACAATAATTGGAAATTAATTAATATTGCCATCTTTATAAATATTCTCTCTCCATATTTTTTCAATATACTTTAGTTATCGATATTTTATTCTGATGATTGTTATAAAAATATCGGCGTTAATAATAATAATAATATAAATAAGGTTAATGACAACGTCAAATAGACAACAAAACCAGATAACAAACTTGCTAAACAGCTACAACAAACGAACCTACAAAGCAAGAAAACTATGCACTTTACAACATTTTCACAATAAATTAATACAATACTATTTTTTCAAAGTAGTTAATATTACTAACTTTATCAATATTGTCTATATTTTTTCAATATACTTTCGATATTTTATTCTGATATATTATTCGATATTTTATTTATATATCGATAGTATCGATATACTTTCGATATTTTTTCTATCGTTGACATACCGATCATATTAGTGAAAGTATCGATACATGACAATCGATTTTTCGAACATCGATGTTCTGTCTACTGTAAAACTCGAGATTGCACACAGCCAAAAAAAAAAAATGATTTAAAAGAGTTCATTTTGAAAATAATTCAACTATCGCCTTCATTAATTTTCGTCCAAACAGGCGTCACTACACTTATTTTGGAACGGTTAACCATTGCACAAGATGTTCCCAGCGTCTGCGTGTCGCGGAAATGAAAATCTGCCGCGAACTTTGATCCGAAGGGCTGTGAAGTCGCTGGTACTTTCCCAATAGAGATAAGTGTTCCACAAAGCTGTCGAGGAGAAATGTGCAAAAAACTGTACCGCCACTGTCGCCAAATTTACGATCAAGTAAGGGGAATTCGCTTTTCTGCTTGCCGACTGATCGAAGCAATAAACTATAATTTTGCATGCAAATCGATTATTTGTCGATTAATGAAAAAATTTGTGCATGTTTCAAAGAATGGAAACGATCGAATTTGTCAACTAATACTAGTTTTTTAACGATACTATGAAATAATCAATTATTTCCAAATTAATTGAAGTAATCGATCATTTTCCAAACAATCAGAATATTCCGTAATTTTTTGATTGAGTGAAATAATCAATTATTTTTCTTATTAATCGAAATAATCTATAATTTTACTGATTAGTCAAAATACTTGATAATTTGATCGAATGATTGGAGTAATGAATTTTTTTAATTGAAATTATTAATTATTTTGCAAATTAAAACGATTGATTATCTGCCGATAAATCGAAATTTTCAATAAATGTAAATAAAAAATTAAACTGTCATTTGAAAAATATATAATATTTTGCTGATTAATCGAAATAATTGATTATTTTGTCAATTCTTTGGGATAATTTATTAATATGTCAACTAATCGAAATTATTGATTTTTTACCGAATAATCTTAACATTGATAATGTTTCAGTTAATGGAAATAATCGATATTTTGGCCTACTAATTGCAATACTAATTTTCTACCGATCAATCGAAATAATTATTTTTTTTGCGAATTAATCGAAGTTAATAAAACTTCGTAGTACGTTCGTCGTGACTTGGAACAGACTGTGAAAAAAGAAAAAAAAACGAGCAGCAGGAATTCGTAACCCTCAATAGAACTCTTTCATCAACTGAGGGAAAAAAACTGCAAATATACAAGGCCAAGGCGACTCTCATGTTTACGGAAGCGGGTCTCAATTGCGTCTAGAATTTAAACTAGAATATTCTATAATGCGTTTCATATGGGCAACGGTCGATTCTGTTATAGTTGCTGCAATAGATTGATTTACTCGTTAGAAGGCTTAAATGAAAAACAAGGATACCATCACCTGTAGATGCCTAAAGAGGCAAAATTCGTTGTCCAGGAGGAGAATAAATTCTGAGAACCCTCAGACTTGTCCAATCATTTTTTTCCGTATTTTTGTACATTTATTCTTTGTGAAAATTTACCACAATGCTTCCCAAGTTTCATCCTTTCCCTAATCCGCCTATATTGCCAACAACCTTTTAAAATTATTTAGATATTTAACAATGTTAAACTGTATTAATGTCCTATTGTTTCAGAAAAGTTGGTGGTCGAAACTGTTGGCTCTTGTGGTCATCGTTCTCTACTTTGTGGCCGTACTGATGACACATGACCAGCCATACCTCTGGCTTACGCTTACCCTAGCTGTCATACTGTGTCTGACCACATTAGCGTGCTCCAGGGACGACCCGATAATCGCCTTTAGAAGAGGGGATCCTACGCCTCGCTCTTCCATCGTAGGTTTATATCTACTTACAGGACTTCAAAACCCTCAGCAGAACATGATAGTGCTCTATTCATAGTATTAATGTTGGCATGTGTGCATATCTGCCCTTGTTGAGTGTAAAAACAAAATGCAAATGCTAATTTTGCTAGTTCATCATCTTTGCATTATTAAGCCACTTTGAGATACACCTGTTGAATTCCCCTCCCCTCACACTAATTCTCCTAAATATAGCTGCTGTCCTATCCTGCCAACTAACAACCCCTGAGTTCAGTATTAACCACGAACTTTAGTGGCATTCCTATGAATGCAATCGCACTTATAAACCACGCGACTCTGTACGCATCTCTATTTACATAACCTATGAATGCATTCAATTGAAATTATGTAATTGACCTTATTTTAATATCCCAGGGTGTCGACCAACGTCAACAGCCGCTTGAAATTTGGGTCACCGATGTGCCTCCTTCTTACAGCTTCGTCATGGCCAATTCGACGCCACCCCCTTCCTACGGATCTGCCATCATCAAATTCCAAGGTTTTTTATTATTGATGATTTAAATTATTTCATTATTGATAATTCGAAATTTTGCCTAAATAGCTTCACTTCACTTCATCCGCTTCCCTTCATTCAAGCTTTTAATTAACTTCATTCACATCACATCACTTCACTTCACTTCATTCACATCACTTCACTTCATTCACTTCACTTCATTCACTTCACTTCATTCACTTCACTTCATTCACTTCTTTTCATTCACTTCACTTCATTCACTTCACTTCATTCACTTCACTTCATTCACTTCACTCCATTCACTTCACTTCATTCACTTCATTTACTTCGCTTCATTCACTTCATTCACTTCACTTCACTCACTTCACTTCATCCACTTCACTTCACTCACTTCTCTTGATTCATTTATTTCACTCAACTTCATTCATTTCTATCACTTCATTCTTTTATTAATTTCATTCATATAATTGCATATACATTCACTTCATATACATCACTTTATTTAATTCTCTTCATTCACTTCGCCCTAATCACATCACTTCACTTAATTCACCTCACTCTATTTCATTTAATTCACTTCACTGCATTAGCCTCAGTTCATTCACTTCTCTTCATTCAATCTTTTTATTTACTTCATTTCATTTGTGTCGTTTCACTTCAATCACTTTATTCACTTCATTTCAACCACTTCACTTCAGCAATTACTACACCTTAATCACTTCCTTTAATTTTATTTATTTCACTTCACTTTACTTTATTCATTTAATTTTATTTACTGTACTTCATTCAACTAATTTTATATACTTCTCTTCATTTACTTCATTCAACTAATTTTATATACTTCTCTTCATTTACGTCATTCTATTTATTTAATTCACTTCACTTCATTTACTTTGTATGTAAATTTCACTTAAAATTACTTAACTTCATTCGCTTAAAACTGTAATTACTTCACTTTATATACTTCTCGTCATTTATTTCATCGACTCACTTCATTTCATTTTATTCACTTCACTCGCTTATTCACTCCACTTCATTTTCCTCTGTTCAATTCATACATTTTATTTCCTTGCAGGTGTTGCTGCGGCGGCCGAAAGACTGGATAAATCCGAAGGCCACAACAACGCTCCTGCTGGTACGCCGATGCTGAGACGGGTCCTGGATCCCAATCTATTTCGCTCCATATCGCGCCAAGTTTCCGAGATAGGAAGACTGTCTCGTCAAGTGTCCGATAGCCGGATTGGGCGTCTTTCGAGGTAATGAATTATTGAAATAATAGAAATCTTTCTCTTTTACCTGAGAATAGTGCGGCGGGTGGATGTAATGGCTTTTAAATAAGTACAGAATGCTACGCTCTTAAAAATATTGGCCGAGAGATTTGAGTAGCTGAAACCTCTCTGCTACCTTCAGTAGACGCAGTGTTGCCAGGTCTCAAGTGGAGATTTGGGGCGAAACCTTGACTAGAAAAGGGGAAAATCGGCGGTTTTTTAAACAAAAAAGGAAATACATATACAGGGCCCCGTATTCCTCTTTTTTGAATCCTCGTATTCATTTCACCTCAACATATCACCATGATATGGCCTAGACATGGAAGTTGGGGTACTCAAATTGCATACATGAAAATTATCGCTCAACTTCGCTCTACATTTTACAAGAAAAAAATCTTATAAAAAGAGATTGGGCAAGGATTTAGAATAAGAATTATTTTGTCGCGGTTTTAGAGAGTTTTGCCCCAAAAAGGGGAAACCTGGCAACACTGAAAAGACATTTGATGATTTGATTACCCTTGAAAGGCCCTAAAGACCCTAATCTCGAAAGGTCTTGTTCTAAAAGGCTCTAATCTCTCGCTAGCTTATCTCTCTATCCTCTGAGAAGCGCCTTCGCCCTTCAAGTCAACAATCCTTTTCAATCTGCTTTACAACAAACAAATTGTCCTCAGGCAATCTTCGCTGAACGCGTCCGAAGTCGGAGCTGAGGCTGATGACTGGGAATCGGGCATTGTGATCATCGTGCCTCCGCGCATAAGGAGGACGACTTCGCAGAGCAGCGATTTTCCCGCGTTGAATCAGGGTAAATCCAACGCTGAGAACTCGGCCGATGACAGGCAAAATTGCATTACGGAGAGCACCGATTCTGGAAATTTAGAACGCAGCGACAGCCCGATAGCGGCGTACACGTGCAATGATAACGGTAACTCGACGACTGTGATAGTATTTCATGTTACCGAATGGAACGACGAAACTGGAGAGAACTCGATGGTGGAAAAGGGAAAAAGCGATGTTTGCCCTGAGGACGATTGTCCGCAAATTGTAATACAATCTGATAGCGAGAAGGATTGAGAGTCTACACAATTTAAGGTTATTTTTAGAAAATTTCAGATTCTATATTGATACTTGATATTTTTACTTGGATTGAAAATTGTGCACGCTTCAAGTTTCACATTCCAATTGAAAAACGTACGAGACTATTTTTCTACATAAAAATCAATTTTTTAAGCCGACATTCAATTTTTTATCGTCGATTTTCAACGACCGATTTTTAACGATTATCGGTTGTTTATAAAATCGATTTTTGGGCCGTCAGCAATGCCAGACGAGTTGTCGCTCTACTTGAAGGCCCCAACTGAGTGCAACCTGAAGAAATTCCCCCTCACGCGCTGGGTCAACATGAGACCCGCATCTCCCCAAATTTCAAGAATTGCCGTGAGCAACTGTTTTCGAAGGCAGGTCTCAATTACTCAGGAGCGTAACAGGTTGAAAGTTGCCACGTTCTCAAAATTATTGTTTTTGCAAAGCGTTGCCGAAAAGCCTTCTTTTTTTTCTTGTAAGGAAAACCACAACAACAAACATAATTCAAAGGCAAACAGAATTCTTAATCATCTAACTCGTAATAAAACGCTCATTAAAAAAGCTTGGTCTTTAAATTCCAACGGCCCCCAAAGTTTATTATTATTTTCCAAATTTTATTTTTTCTACATTTCACATTAAAAAGTGCGAAGGAAAGCTAACACGAAAATGGTGGAGGATTTAGGGAAACTTGGAAAGAGTTATTTTGTCTTTGTTTTGAGGGAGTTTTCCCCACAAATGGGGAGACTTGGCAACACTGAAATCACCTGATCCAAAACGAAAATGGCGGATCTGGGCACATAACCTGTACTGCTATTATATTTGGTACTCTTGAGCGAATTGACATTTTATTGCAATTTTTCCACAGTCTCGCTTGAAATACGTTGCCATTTTTCTACCATTTTGCTCATCGCTTGTTAATAATGATAATTATTCACCGCACACGGTGAGCCTCGATTGATCTCATTATTCGTACAAAATTGTATTTTTATAGAAGACGCTTCGCAAATTGTAACGCGTTCGTTTTATCTAGAGTTTACTGTACAAAAAATAATAAATAAGAATTTCAACAAAAAAAAAATTTCTTTCCAAATCCAGCCTTTTTCAAAATTAATTTAGGAGTGAATTTTAATACGGTGGGGGGTTGGATTTGAATTTTGGTTCGAATTTATTAAATTCGAATATGTCCTAAGTTAAAGTTTGGTTTTTTAAACTTTATTCTATTATCGAGTCGATGACGCCTGATTTTTCACCATACGGTTCACACAACATACTTCCCCAGTGTTTGCATTTTTCGCACCTGGACGAGAAATGGTCCAATTTTTGCCGGGTTTGTAGATCAGAAAAATTTTTAAAGAAAATTCCTATTTCAATATTTTTTTAACAACTAATTTTGATAATTTTTTATTCGAATTTTAACAGAAAAAAAAATGAGAAAAAATCCTATTTCAATTATTTTATTTGTAATATTTTTTCACTAATTTAACTAATTTTGTATTCGAATTTAAGCATCAATTGTTCGACTGAAGGGGTTAGGCTCAATTTTCCAATCCCGACTATGAGCTGAGCGGATTGTAAGGCACGAATATTGTCAAATAGAAGAAGAATTGTAAACAATTGTGAATAGTTCGCATAGCGAACGCCTTTTGAGGTTATCATTATTCAAATAGGTTGAAATAGATAAGGTGCGGAGAAAATTCACAATTTGACTAGGATATAGTAAATTCTTCGACCTTAGGAAGTTCGATTCGGTAAGTGCCAAGAAAAATTCAATTGCAGAGCGATTTAGAGGCAAAATCACGTTTTGCCAATATTGTGTAGTAAAAAAATTAGAAATTAATATTTAAAAAAAAAATATTAAAATAATATTTTAACCGTTTAGAAAAAACCGACTGTTTTTTTCCAGACTGTTCTAGGAGCTTTAACCCTTTTTGGGACGCCATTTTGTCAATTTCACCCCGTTCTAGCCCGACATCTTGTAAACCGAGAGGATTTATATAGTTATTTTACTCGGAGGGGAGAAACAGCATTAAAATGCTACACTTTCGTATAATAAAAACTACAATTTTGTCATATCGCCATTATTACTCAACTTAAGTGTTGAAAATCGAAAAAAATCGTCTGTAATCTGTATTGGAAATTTTCTTCCTCGAATTCGGTTTCGACGTGGAATTTTCGATAAAATTAACTTTCAAAAAAGTCGAAAACGAAAACAATTTTTCCCCACTCGATGTTCGAAAAATAGTTTTTTTTTAGAAATAGTTTAGTTTTGGAGCGTTCACACTGGAGCGGAAAAGCCGCTTGAACTGTAGCTTTTTCAATCTTTTGTGTTTTGAGAGTACATTTATGTTATTTTTATCACTCCCCATGACCTTTGAACCCCTCGTGTGAATGATAAGGAGCTTTAAAGCTCTCTAACCTGCTCGTAGTGCCCTTTAATGGTTAAATCGTCGTTTCAATTATAATCGCTAGATGGATGAGAGCAAAGATTTGAGCTTATTATTCGACTGGTTCGAATACACGGTCTTCGCTTTCACATTGGCCATATCGCTCGTCGTCGGAGTGTACTATGGGTTTTTTAAAAATGCCGGCCAGAACACGAAGGAAGGCTACGTTTTGGGCCAGAAGCAGATCAAATTGCTTCCGATGGCGACGTCGCTTATTGCATCGTATGTATCACTTGTTGTTAACTAATCTAGTGTTGTAAGACCAAACAAATTCCTGTAAATGCTCTTTCAATCTTACAAATAAATAAAAAAATAAAATAATAAATTTTTTTTTTACGTACCTATACAGTGTTGCTATACAGTGTGTGGATGCAGTGTTGCCAAATCTTGTGTTCCGCCTAGATCTAGGGGATTATTTCTGATCAGGGAAATATCTAGGAGGTTATTTGCTTATTGTTTCCTTTCAAGTAGGCATTTCAGTTTTATTTTATTAGAAATAAACTGTTCCACCGGCCAGCACTGTAGTCGCCGTAGAAGATATAAAATTCCTATGAAGCCCGACAATAAATAGAATTTATGTTTTGCCGGATTTTTATTTTTATTTGTGATTTTTTTCTTCAATTTAGGAAATTTCAGGGGAGTTTTCGACTTTAGGTGATTTCCGGGAAAGCTTTGGCAACACTGTATGTATGCAATTTTATTTGGAGTTGAGCCCTTGATTAATGTTGTCTCATCTTTTATAGTTTCATTTCCGGAATAGCTCTCCTTGGTTTGGGAGCTGAGGCGTACACATATGGAACGCAGTACTTCATCTCAAACGTGACCATCTTCATCGTGGTTCTCATCAACATCAAGTTCTTCCTTCCGGTGCTTTACAAGCTGCAAGTAATCTCAGTTTACGAGGTAAGTAGTGTACTGTATTTTCACCTGCTGATGATCAAACATAACTAGAGCTTATTTTGCGAAGGTGAGAAAAACTAGAGTACGATAATTCATCTAGAATACGAAGATTTTGGCCTTGAAAATTGCCTTTAAACACCACAGGAAAAATTCTAGTATTTTGAGTCCTTAGCTGTTGTTCGACACAATTTTGTTTTTTTTTTTAATAGTAAATTTTTGTTTTTGTTGTAGATTTTGTTTTGTTGTAGATTTTGTTATTGTTTTAGATTTTGTTTTGTTGTAGATTTTGTTATTGTTTTAGACTTTGTTTTGTTGTCAATTTTGTTTTTTGTTGTAATTTTGCTTTTGTTGAAGACTTTGATTTTGTATTAGATTTTGTTGTTGTTTTAGATTATGTTGTAGACTTTTGTTTTTGCTGTAGATTTTTTGTTATTTTGAATTTTGTTTTAGACTTTGTTTGTGTAGTAGATTCTTTTTTTGTAGTAATTTTGCTTTTGTTGAAGATTTTGATTTTGTATTAGTCTTTGTTGTTGAGGAAGATTTTGTTTTAGATTTTTTATTATTGTAAACTTTGTTTTTGTTTTAGATTTTGTTGTAGATTTTTTGTTTATTGTAGATTTGGTTTCAACTTTGTTTTTGTAGTAATTTTTTGTAGATTTAGTTTTTGTTATAGATGTTGTTTTTTATTTAAATTATGTTTTTGTTGTAGTATGTCGAAAAGCGTTTCGATCAGAGGATACGGAAAGCAGCCTCACTCACGTTCGCATTTTATTTGGTAACTATTTTCAATTTATTTTCTTCTTAAACTGCATTACGATTTTTAAGTTTCATTATTCAAAACGATAGAGCACCTCAATAATCATCAAGTATGGTGACCAGGCTTGAGGTGGTGATCAGACTGATGAGTGGTGATCACAACCTCCCCAACTAATTGAAGCGTTCAATTTTTTTTATTGTTATATAACAGAGCGAATCAGATTATTCCAGATTTTTGATCTCTGGCATGTTGTGCCCCCCAAAATAATTGTCCACGCGATGCCTATGGTGGTGACCACGACCTTTAGTGACCAGACTGATGGGTGGTGACCAGGTTTGACAATAGAGGTGGTGATCACGACCTGTGGTGACCAGGTTGGCGATGAGCTAGTGATGACCACAACCTCGAGTGTGCGACTAACAGCTGGTTTCCCCGCTCTTTTCACAACTACGAATTTCAGCCCTGCGGTGACTACAGACGGACTATGGAAACCATCAGACGAATTAACTGAACACTCAACAAACGGAATACTCAATGGTACTCGACTTGTACTGAACTGAATAGGTTGGTGGCTGGCCCTTTTTATAGGCGCACGTTCTTTTCCCTGATGGCCGCAACTACCACGTCTCTAGATGGTTTTGCCCTTTATTCCTTCTGGATTTTAAATAGATTTATTCAATTCCAGATCACATACATCCCAGTGGTCATCTACGCGCCTGCTCTCGCACTGAATCAAGGTTTGCAAATTTTTTCTTTTTAGGGGACATGGAATCGAATTAATTGCAACTGTGGGCTGGACTTTTACTGATACTCAAGACCGTATTTTCTTGTATGATCCTTGCGTTGAACTGTACGTACATTGTTTCAGTTGCGAAAATCAACATACATTTGATAACACCCATCGTCTGCGCAATTTGCATCTTCTACACGGCGGTGGTAAGTACAAAAATTGGCACTTTTTGTGAAGAAGCATCAGCTGGTTACGAAGCTGCTGTTCATCGAGTTCGCATTTTCAGGGAGGCCTGAAAGCAGTTGTTCTGACAGATATGCTCCAAACCTTTATCATGATAGGCTCAATGGTGACTGTGGTGATATGCGGTCTCAGATACAGCGGCAGCCTGTCGGACACTTTGGAAATTATCAAGGCCGGCGACAGATGGGAGTGGTTCAAGTAAGATTTATTTAACGAACAGGGCGAAAGCTGTTATTGTAACGATACTCATTCAAGAGTTATCTGCTTCCACGCTCTCTCGTATTTCATACTATTGTAACTGCTCTGCAAAGAATATATTCGTTACACTGGACATCCTGCGTTTCGCGATGACATTGTTCTAAGAAGATGATACGAGGGGTGTAAAAAAATAGGTTTCCCCAAATAATTTAAAAAAAAAAATCTAGAAGTGATAGAATTAAGTTTTTTCATTTCTTTCAGCTACATTTTTGACACTTGTTGATTTTTTTGACAAAATCGCCATTCGCATCAATGCATTATTGTAAGCGGGGCAGTAAATTTTTCAGCATGTCTCCCTCTGCGAGAAAGAATGCGCTATAAATTGAAAGAATTGCTATAAATGCGGCGAAAAGGAAATAACTAAATGGAGTCGATGCCTGAAGATATTCCGGCAATGAATAGAGTTCGGAGGATTGCTTTTGTCCTCTACTTGCCGCAGTTTGACCATTTTTTCGCATTTGCTGACAGTTTCGATCCCAATCCCACTCTGAGGGTTTCCTTCTGGAGCAGCACCATTGGGATGATGGTGTATTGGACAGCCGAAACGTCCATCAACCCAGCTTTCGTCCAGAGATTCATCGCTTTGCCGACAGAAGCGAAAGCCAAGAAGTACGTAGCGTTCGTTGTGTTCTTTGATCATCTTCTCCTCACCTAATGAACTCATTGTTTCTAGAGCTGCAATCTGGTTGGCTGTGGGAAGCACATTTTTCCGATTGATGGCAGGAACGATCGGGCTTCTTGCATACGCAAAGTACAGAGGATGCGACCCGGTCAGCGGAAAGGTAAGCATTTGCAAAGCTGAAATTATATAGTCTGCTGGGGGACAAATAAAGACTGACCATCAGCCTGCGGGGTTTGGAAACACAATCCCAGGCAGGTTAAGAGGGGGAAGCATGGAGGAAATCGTCGAGAAAATCTTGAAGACTTGTGAGCAGTGTTGCCAAGTCTCCCCTTTTTGGGGGAAAACTCCCTCAAAACGAAGAAATAACTCCTTCCCCCTTTCCCTAAATCCTCCCCCATTTCGTGTATGTTTTCCTTTCCCCATTTTTTAAAATATGAAATGTAGAAAAAATAAAAATTTGGAAAATAAGTCATTTTTTAAAGTTGACAAGTTGTGATAATTTTTGTTTGCTAAGTATATTAGTGCCCCAACTTCACCTAATGAGTGTTCAAACAATGTATGTTATGTCACCTGTGCATTGCCTATAGAGACAGAACAATGGCGAGAAGAAATTTTTTTTCCGACGTCCAATTTTTCAGGTTTTATGGTGATTCTGATTATATTCCAATTTTTGTACATAATGCATTTCAATTTATTTCTTCATCATTGATTATAATACCGTGCAAGTTTCTTGCATGCATTTCAAATAAGACAAAATTGGTCAACCGGTTGATTATTTTATACTAAGGGCTATGCATATTTCTCCCCTTTTTTGTTTAAAAAACAACCATTTTCCCCCTTTTCATGATCGAGAGTTCTCCCAAATCTCCGCTTGAGACCTGGCAACACTGCCTGTGGGACTGGAGGTTCTGACCTCAGCCGGAGAAGCAGATCATTCTCCTATCTGCTGCGCTAGTAGTTACCTTAGAGCATTTCGTCTTTCCCTTCCAACTTGGAAATCATTTGCTTCCAGATAGTGAACAAGCCCGACCAAATACCACCGTATTTCGTACTCGACGTCGCCGGACATTTGAAAGGACTCCCAGGCCTTTACATGTCTGGAATCTTCGCCGCTGCGTTGAGGTAAAACAGCTAATTGAGTGAATTATAACCTTATAAGTAGGGATGGGCCGATAATGTCGGATCAGGAACATGGAAGCTTATCTTGAGGTGGAGCGTTCTGGAGCAGGTCCAACTGCTCCATCGTTCACGATTCAGCCACATTTATTACGGTTAGTTTTATTTCCATTTTTATGAGAGTAAATTATGCAAGAATGGAAATATTGTAATCATCCTGAAATCAAGATTCTGATCAGAGGGCCGGACTGGGAAATCTACAAAGAAAGCGACAGCTTATCGTTTTTTTCTATTATTATTTTTTCTCAAGAAACTAGTGAACTGATTTTGGATTTATAAAAATTAAAATTTCTTTCTGCATGTTGAGGGGGAGAATAACGAGACGACCTCTTCTCCATTTTTTTTCTTTTTATTACGCTTCTTCAGGGCATTATAGGACCAAGGGTACCTATGGAGAAGAAAAATTAAAATCTTCATCATGACTTGGAGAACACTGATATTTTTTTGATTTTGTAACTTGACTGTTTTAGATTTAATGGGGATATAGAATTCCATGAGGAAAAAGCAACGAATTTAAGATTTAAGTCGTTCCTACCTAGGTAGGGAAGTACGAGCTACATCGTTACTCTGTGGGTTCGTTAGGCAGTGAAATATGGAACTGGATCGGTAATTTGGAACCGTTCCAGACCCGAAACTGGAACAGTTTGGAGCAGGGACAGCATGAGTAAGTGCCCATTCCTACTTATAAGTGAATCGAATATCTTAATAGTCAATTTTGCAGCACGATGTCGACCGGATTAAACACGATAGCAGCGACGATCTACGAGGACCTCGTCTTGCCGACAATGAAACGGAAGCCGAGCGAAGAGAAAGCGAGCAATATAATGAAGCTGCTCTCGGTCGCGTTTGGAATCATCTGCGTCGCCCTTATTTACCTGGTGGAAAAGCTGGGCTCGATTTTGGAAATGACTATCACCCTCGGGGGAGCTAGTTGCGGCGTTTTGCTCACAATATTCGTCACCGGATTGTTCGTTCCGTTTGGGAACAGTAAGGTAACAGCGATTGAAGCTTCCTTTTCTTCCTAACCAGCCCTAACCAGAGCAGTTTTAGATAAAAGAATCGACTCGATAGTTGTACAGTGACAAACAAGTGGGGAATTCGACTGTCAAAATGAAAAAAGAAAAAAAGAAAAAACTTGTAATGGAGAAAACAAAATTGCACTGATTAGGACATTGAAGGTCAATGGTTTTTCCAGGATTTGACTATTCAGGAAGGTCTGAGGAGGGAAGTTACCTCTAGCTTCACTTAACCTCCACACTTTCCATAGCTCTTTCATGTTTGACATTTGAAAACAGCGAGGTTATTCATGATCACCGTCGAGAATGTCGAGATTGATAAGGTTGCCATGGAACTCGACCGAGAAATCGAATTCGATCCATAAAAGCTCGAGAAACCAAGATTCAGCGTTTGCACCAAATGCGTAAAGAAAAATAGGTATGTCTATTATCCGCTGGAGAGTTTGGAATATGATGCCATTAATTGCGATCACTTTCTGAATTTTTTCGAGTCACCGGTGCAGGAGCACCGATTCAGACAGTGGACGTAGAACGAAGCGATCATCCCGAAAAATTTCAGGACTTCCTCGTTCCTCCCGAGATTGCGAAAGACGCTCTGTTACCAGGAATGAGTCGGAGGGCTCAAGGTCTCGCTCTCGATCGATCGATGGAGCGCTACGTTCTTGTCACAGACATGACTCTTTGGGGAGCCGAGGTTTGCCTGAGGAGGTGATTCCTAATAACAGTTCTGGAATTTCAGGGGACCTGCCCTTGGTCATAGAAAACTTGGATAGGTCTAGTTTGGGGGCCAGACAAGAATCTTCTTCCTCAATATCTCTGGGAGTGCCAGAGGATGTCTTGAACCTGTTGGGAGAAGTTCCAGAATCAGTTCCGATTTCCTCCTTTTCACTCCACCCTGCCCTAGTTCCTAGGTGGCGCCACACTCTATCTCAAGGGACTCCTAATGCGGATTTGAAAGAGCTTTTGGACAAATATGAACTCCCTAACAATTTCGATCTCCTCTCTCCGCCAATCCTGAATCCGGAATTGAAATCCATAATTCCCCAACCCACTTTGAATATAGACGATATCAATTCGGGAAGACAAAAAATTTTGGGGAAGTCCCTGTGCGCGTTAGGCAGTGGAATTAATGTCCTTCTACGCAATAAATCTTGCGTTGACTTGCCTGCCGAAGTTCGACAACCATTGTTGGCCTCCTTGTTTGACTCGGGAAAAATGTTGACTTCCTTGTTCCACAAAATTTCAGGATCGCGAAGATCTGGGGTTTATTCCCATCTAAATGAGAAGGTACGCGACTTGGCTAAGGACTCCCCGATTACCACATCTCTTTTTCCTGACCTTCCGGAACTCTTGAAGACTGCAAAAAATATCGAATCGGCTGGCAAGGAATTGAAAAATATTCAGATTTCACGAAAACCTCCTGCCCCTCCTAATACGCGCCTCCTAAGAAATTTCCCCCCCAATCGTCTACCTCCTTCAAGCGGGAATAATTTAAACTTCCATCGCCCCGGTCGTCGTGCGAGGGAGACAGGCCAACCCAAAGGGCAAACCTCACATCCAAGAGTTTCAAACCGTCGGGAACCACCTCGAAAGTTCTACCAAGCTCGCCGCCAACGACGATAGATACGGCTCAGGTGAGTTCTGGTTATGCTGGTCGTCTCAGTAATTTTTATAAAAATTGGGAATCCATCACTTCTAACCCTAATATTTTGAAATGGATCAAAGGTTACCGGCTGCCATTCATTGACTTTCCTCCCCCTACCCAAGTTCGACCTGCTACAGGATGTCCCCTTTTTGGACCTGAAAATTTGTCCATGCAGGCTGAGATTGAACATTTGCTGAATATTGGGGCAATCGAACCCTGTCTGCCAGATCCTGAGCAGTTCGTATCCCCTATTTTCCTCGCTGATAAGTCGGGCGGGAAAAAGAGGTTCATTTTAAATTTGAAAAAGTTAAATTTGTTCATTGAGGCCCCACATTTTAAAATGGAAGATTATCGAACCACCGCTCAGCTGATACAGCCAAATTTCTATGGAGCCACAATTGATCTCTGCGAGGCGTATTACATGCTTGCTGTGGACCCTCATGATCGAAAATTTTTACGATTTGTTTTTCAGGACAGACTTTACCAGTTCACTTGTCTCTGCTTTGGGTGTTCTTCCGCTCCATACACTTTCACAAAGCTGTGTAAGCCAATTTTACAAGAGTTGCGTTCCCAAGGTATACTTTGTTCGAATTACTTAGATGATTTCTGTATCGTTGCGGAAGACTATCAGACATGTGACTTACATGTGAAACAAACGGTCAGCCTACTCGAAAAACTGGGTTTTATCATTAACAGGGAAAAGAGTGCCCTGGTTCCCAAAAGAAATTTCAAATATTTGGGATTTATGTTTAACACGGTTCAAATGACCATATCCTTACCTGCAGAGAAACGAGAAAAAATCATTGCAATGCTCACCTCAATTTCTTCTAAGAAACGTTGCAGAATTCGAACATTGGCTCAAGTGGTAGGTTGCCTGTCTTCAGCATGCCCTGCTGTCAAGTACGGGCGGGTTTACACGAAAATTATGGAACGTGAGAAATGTTATGCCTTAGCGAATAATTTTGAGAATTACAACGCTCGCATTACTTTTCCACCTTCCGTAATCCCTGAGATTCAGTGGTGGCTCCATGCACTCCCCCATTCTGTTAACAGTTTAAGGTTCGGCTCATACCAGATGGAAATATTCTCAGACGCAAGTCTCTCAGGTTGGGGAGGGTTCTGCAATGGTGTGAGCGCCCATGGTGCTTGGGATGACCTAATCCAAAAAAATCATATCAATCTTTTAGAACTCCAGGCCATTTTTAATTGCCTAAAAACCTTTGCTTCTTCGTGTTCTAACTGTAACATTCTAATTCGAACGGATAACACTACCGCTCTAGCCTGCGTTAACAGAATGGGGAGTACCAAATACCCTCACCTTCACGAGGTGGCCTCGAAGCTATGGAGGTGGTGTGAGACGAGAGGCCTATGGATCTTTGCTTCATATATCTGCTCGTCAGATAACTATGAGGCTGATTATGCGTCCAGGATTTGTTCAGAAGGCAGAGCAAAACATCCAGATACAGAGTGGTCCTTGAATAGGGACGTATTTCTCGAGATTGTCGACAAATTCGGGTATCCGGATGTTGACCTATTTGCCTCATCTCTTAACGCCAAGTGTGAGAGATTTGTGTCATGGCATCCAGATGTAACCGCATGGAAAGTAGATGCATTCACTCTGGACTGGGGCCCAGAAAGGTTTTACGCCTTCCCTCCTTTTAATTTAATTTTGAAAACCCTTCAAAAAATTGTTGTGGATAGGGCAGAGGGAATTGTTGTGGTTCCATACTGGCGAGCCCAAAGCTGGTATCCTCTGTTTATGAAACTTTCAATATCAGAGCTCCTATTTTTCAGCCCTTCTAACGACCTTCTGAAACCTTCTTTCAGCTTTCAGGATTCACACCCCCTTTCGACAGACCTTACCCTGGTGGCTGCTCTTTTGTCAGGGAAGCATTCCTCGAAAAGGGTATCCCAGACGACGTAATCGATACACTGCTTGGGAGTATCGCAGTTTCTACAATGCAACAGTATGAGTCGTCGCTGAGATTGTGGTGGGAATTCTGTCGCAACAGTAAGTGCTCCCCATTCATGACAGAAGTTCCGAAAGTCCTGTCGTTTTTGCAACAAGTCCTAGACAATCATTCTCATTTGTATGGCACATTTAATACCCATCGTGCTGCAATATCACTCATTGCAGATAGGGACATCAGTCACGACCCTACTATCAAACGATTCATCAAAGGAATTTTCCGTAAGCGCCCGCCTAACCCTAGATACTCAAGCACCTGGGACCCTCAAGTAATCTTGAATTATTTCAAAACCACCTCTGATTGCAGCATCAAGTTTGTCTCCAAAAAGTTAGTGACTTTGCTCTGTTTATCCTCAGGCCATAGACTTCAAACTATTCATTCCATAAAGATATCTAACATTCAAAGGTATAGCTCAGGAGTAAAGATTTACATCCCTGATATATTGAAAACTTCCCGACCAAACAGCTACCAACCTTGCCTTGATTTACCCCTATTCAATCAGGACCGAGCGTTGTGTGTAGCCACCTGCTTGCAACTTTACCTATCCCTCACAAGTCCTTTTCGTCCTCCGGAATGTGACGAACTTTTTATTACGTTGACAGCCCCTTTTGCTCCAGCGAAGAAACAAACATTAAGCCGTTGGGTAAAAGACATCATGGCCGCTGCGGGCATCAACTGCTCTGTCTTCAAGCCGCACTCAGTCCGCCATGCTTCAACTTCGGCAGCTGCTCGTCGCGGTCTCTCAATTGAAACCATTCAAAAATCAGTGGGTTGGAGTACGCAGACTGCGACGTTTGCAAAATTCTACAATCGCCCAGTTGAAATCTCATCTAGTTTTTTTCATAGTGTGTTTACTAGTTCCCCTTAGTGGACGAATTTTCTCGTTTGGATTTATTTCTTGTGGCTGACTTAGCTTTTACTGTCATAATATATAATATTTGATTCATATCTTGATTGGTGGTGAGTTGGATAACGTCTCATGAATCTGAAGTCGATGTTGATTTGGATATCTCTGAACATCTGCGTATTATTGCTCACGTGGTGTCTGGAACTTTTTGGAATTGCCAAGTAAAATAATGGAAAACAAAAAATAAATAATGAAAAACAAAAAATAGGTAATGAAAACAAAAAAAAAAATAAATAAATTAATAAATATTGAAAAATAATGAGAATCACGGCCATTAGACGAAAACGAACGCTCGAGGTGACAAACAAAACGACAGAAAATGGCGGCAACGGTTTCATTATCAACTACATCAGCTGATTAGATATAGTTACCATGAAGCTCGTAATAGATTAGTTGATTCTAGGGTTGGGACATCGAAGCTTCAACATCGTTGTTCGATGTTTCAAACATCAAAATCCACAACATCGATGGTACCGATGTATCGACCACAATCATCAATGTTTTATGTACACCTGTAAAAAATAGTACCGATATTTTTATTTGCTAGTAAATTACAGGCTTTGCCGTTCAAGTTTAGGTATCAACTCAAAAGGTGAAACTAAAACCAGTGTTGCCATTACACCCGGTACCCACTGGAGAAAATAATTTAAAAATGCCCACAATTTTCTTACGGATTGTTTAAATAACCCCACGAATGTTTTATACGTAAGATAAAAACAGAGCTTCTATAGAGAAAAAAATCGGGATCAAAACGTCTATGTAAAAAAAATCATCGAAGCCTAGAGATCGATGTCTAGATGCCGAATATTGTCTTTTAGTCTGATACATCGATGTCGATTGTCGATGTTTTTCTAACATCGGTGTCGATTTCCCAACCTTAATTGATTTCTCGTTCTCGACACGGG
>JASJUZ010000470.1:0-115064 GCA_037159825.1 Tupiocoris notatus
GCCTTTCTAAGCGGGAAAGTAATTAAAAATCAAGAACAACCGCAGCAAATTAGTAATTTAAGGCCGGAAGATTCTTTGAATTGCCAAAACGGAGACCTTGAAAATTAACACATAATTAATCGTACGGCCTGTAAAAATCAAAATAGACAAAAACTTCGAACGATTATATCTCAGAAGTACTGCGTGGTATAAAATCTGATAGCCGCTAATTTTGCGCGTTGAAGAAATTTTTTTTTGCAAAACTTTTTAGCAAATTTTCACAAAGTTTGTTCAGAAAATGACTCCAAGTGAAGAACTATGAGAATGTCTCCTACATTCGCTTCCCTTCTGAGAAATGGATCATTTTTACAGTTAAACGAAAATAACACGAATAAAATAACGAAATACGAGTAAGTACGGTGTGTGACACCAACGATAAAAATCAATCGTCCTTCATTCCCTGTAACAAACATTACAAGACCTTAAGCGTTCGAATATATTGGTTTTTGCGGCCTGTAAAAATCAAAATACACGAGTGAAATAGCAAAAAAAAAAATCTCATACCGTAGAAGTACGGCGAGTGAAAAAATAAATTTTAATCATCTGCTCCCTATAGCAAACATTTTTCAAGACCTCTGATATTAAAAACATCGACACTTATACAACAATCAAAATGGAAAATTAATTTGAACGCTCATATCTCGGGGTACTGTGAGTTATCCTAAATCCGGAAACGGCTTTTTGCACATTCACTGGGAGAAAATTTCCTGAAAATTTCATTAAATATGAAATTGAGTTCCATCAAAAATATGAAATTAAGTTCCATTAAATTAGAGATGTGTACCAAAGGTGCTTTTCAGAAAAAAAAAAAAAAAACAGTATAGCTGTATGACAATTATTTTTAATTCACCTCCGTTCCGAATTCGACCGAACGATGCCACTTACGGTGTAAACATCGAAGTACAAACAAAGGAAAATAATCCTCTCCAAAATTATTCAGCCCAAATAATGGCTAAAAATGATCCCAGGTGAATTTTCGGCGTCAATTTGAAACTTTACAATTTTTGACTACCTTTAAAAATAGAAAGGTCCGAGCGAAAAAATAGGCCATAGCCAAATTACATAAATCTGCGGCTCTTGGGGCTGAAGATGACTTCATACCAAGGTGTATCCCGTCTATAAGGATCAGCATTGGACGTGAATTGAGTATTCGTAGCTAACAATCATCTGGACCCCGGAAGCTGAAGATGACGTCACTACACGACCCGCCGACGAGTCAACCTTGAAAGATCTGCCTTTCCAAATTATACAAACGCTTCTTCTTTTTTCTACGAGTTGACTTTCCTCTATCGCTCGTCAGAATATGTGAATGAATCATTTCCCTCCTCGAAGGCGTCTTATTGTTTTATGGATACCAAACACAGAAGATGTTAAAGGAGGCGAAAGCGCCGGGAGATATATTGAAAAATGTACTGTAAAATTGCCAACATGGTTCATTTCCTATGACGAAGAAATAATTGGAGTAATATCATAAAATAGAATAAATAAAATAGAAAAATGAAAGAATGAGTTATTAGTCCAATGAAATAATTGGACTAATATCATAAAGTAGGGTAAAAATGAATTGGTGGATGATCTCATTAAAACTAAAATTATTCACCTAAAGATATAGCTTAAGAGTGTTAGACAAGCATTCCAACGAATATAGAACGTTTTTAAAAGCTCCAGAAATTCTCGAGTTATGCCATTTTGCCAAATTTCTCCAAATCTCGAACTTGCCCCATCAAAGCTGCAATAAGTCGAAAACATTGACGCTATCTACTCCGTTTGGTCTCATTCCTCATTGGTCTGTCTAAGAGACAGGTGTTATGTCAAGTGCAAACATTGCTTCTCGGCTAGGCGTATTTCTTACATTTTCACCAGAAAAAAATATTCCATTCTTTAACACGAATCATGCGGACAGAAATTCGGAGGCGATGTACATCATTCCTTGGAGAAAAAGAAGGAAAAATTAATTTCAGAGCTGTTTACTCGTGTCGAAATAAATCGCGAGGCCTTTTCGCCCAATTCTCCTTTTGTTCCCTTCGGGCGACACGGTGTTCAACTTGGGAAGTAATAAAAGCTCACATTTAGCCGACCAAAAATGGACCTCGAAAAACCTGAGTGCCTCGACGAGAGACCTTGAAGTCGTGCATTCTTCTTCTTTTTCAAGGATCTTCGATTTCTGCGTGTGCAACAGAGCTAATGTATCACGACATGGATGAGTTCCTCATTATTCAATCTCGATCACGAAGCTCGAATTTACATTTTCCGTCAACCTGCAGGCGGATCAACACGAAAATGTATCCAAAAAAAGCAATTTTCGCAAAAAGAAAAAAAATCTCAACGAGACTGGCCACGCATTTGTTGGTATTTCAAGTTTATGTAGTTTACTTAATAGTAGCGATTTTATAATGCTAAAAATATTCGTACACATCCCTAATAATAATAAATGTAGACGATGGTTAAAATAAATAATTAAATAATAATTAAATATTATATGTAATAATTATGTTAATAATAATAATTAATAATTATGTTAATAATAATTAATAATTATGCTAATAATAATTAATAATTATAAGTATTAAAAATTATTAACATTATTGATAATTATATTAAAATTATTACTAATTATATTAATAATAATTAATAATTATAATAATAATTTAATAATTATATTAATAATTTAATAATAATTTAATAATTAAATTAATAATTTAATAATTATTTAATAATTAAATTCAAGTAAATAAGATATTTTGACAAACCTAACAATACACAGATGATACGTGACATTAAAATCATTTTTGTTTTGCGGTTTTTAGCCTTCAGAGCAATTTAAACTTCAGTCCAGTTTTTCGACGATCTCACGTTTTTTGTCGAAAACAAGTCTGAGAAGCGAGCTTCAGTTTAAAAGGCTTCACGGATTAAAATTCCGCTCCTTGACGACAATAAAGAGAATTGAGAAAACTTGACATTTTTGGCTTTCAGCATATAACTTCTGATCTACGCCGTTTTCGAAGTCAAAAGCTTCGTACAAAGTTGTGGAGAATTGAATTTCCTAAAATTGCGTATGCCACAGCTTATTTTTTAGATGATTAATAATCGAGATATAGCCGATTAAACGTCGTTAAGGGAGCCTCAAACGAAGAAAATTGATTTCTCCAGGTAAACATGGCCGAATTTCAGAGTTAAGGTAAATTTTGAAATGAGCGATTATTGTACCCTTCGTTTCGAAGACATTCTAGGTTTGCCGCGCTATTTTCAAGCGGCAGACGTTAGAAAGTGACGATATCTCATTTTCGAAAAATGACAATTTCCAACTACCGATTCTCACCTAATAAATTTTTTGAATTATTCAGTTGTGGTATTCGCTCGACGCGGAATTTTAAGGGCTTTAATTTGTTTCATTAAGATGTAAACGCTAAGATGCGCCGTTTCGATATAATTGGGGAAAACCCGAATCGAATACGGAATTTCGAGGATTTTCGCATCAAATAGCTTATATTAGAGAATTGTGGAAATTGACGTAACTGTAACTAAAACGTTTACCTTCAGTCTTTTCCGCGCTATGCCTCAAACCTAATTTTTTTTTTTTTTTCTGTCGATGAACATTCGAAAAACTTCCTTCCGCGTATCGTTTACGAATTCCAACAACTTGCCTGGAGCGATTTCCTATTTTTCTCACGAACCTTGAAAGTTCAGTGCCACGTGGAAGAGAAAAATCATTATTCGGGGCAGCATTTCGTAATGAATGGAAGAGCGCCGTTTGTAATTGAAAGCTTCTTTTTCCTATAGTTTTTCTGTTGTAAAAATTTTCTCACCATAGAACAATGGCGATTACAGAAGGCCAATGAGCTTATGACCCCCATGATGGATGCGCAGTTTCGTGCCTTGAGGACTCTTGGTCAACAAGTGAGCGCCGATTTTTGCCATTGTTAACCTGCGAAGACGCTAGATAAAGATCGCGGTTCACCGCAGAGCTTTGCTCAGGCGAGAGGTCACGGAGCAGCAATTTCTCACTTGGCTACTGCTAACTTTTTCGGAAACTGCCGACCGAAAGTTCCCCGTGCGAACTTGTAACAATGGAGTGAATCGGTGTAATTCGATTTTGTCGAGAAAGAACGGCTATCCGTGTATCGTGTGTAACGTGAGTGGAGGCCTCCTGAAACTAATGTCCTACCGATAGTGTCCTCTAACATTTGTTTCTTACACCACTAGATACGACTTTATTATTAATAATAAACCATTGTAATCGCCCAAGAAAATAATTTTCTAACCCACCTCAAAATTTGATGTTTTACGTTTCAAGAGGTGTAGCATCCGAATATCCAATAAAAAAAATCTGTCCGTCCGCCTTCAACACTTTTCTGACGAAACTATAATAGCTAAATACTCGAAATTTTCACCAAAAATCAATAATATTATTCAATATTATTATTATTATTATTAAATATTATTATTATTACATTATTAATATTATTATTATTCAATATTATTATTATTATATTATTATTATATTATTAATATTATTATTATTCAATAATATTAATATTTAATAATATTGTCGCCCAAGAAAATTTTATCTTTGTCTGACAATGGCTCAATTCTTTAGCCAAATCGCTACCTCAATTTTAAGGGTATTTTTCAGGGGTTTTGAGGGGGAGAAAATTCGTATTTTCCAGAAAATGTGTATTCATTGGTTAATTTGCTTACACAAGAACTATTTTTTCAAAATTCGCGAACGTGACGAAAAAATGCCTAAGTTAAAACTCCATAAGTATGAAAATCGAAAAAATTCCAAAAATAGTATTAATTGTTAGAATTTTATTTCTTTCACTTCAAATTCGAATTCTACGTCTAATTTCCCGTAGGAATCATTAACTAATCAAATTTGAACAGAACTGTAAATATTTGTAAAAGATTTTCAAAGTTGAAAAACATGAAAAGTTATAGTACTGAAATGAGTAAAAACTGATAGTTGCTGTCAAATTTCTGTTGTTTTGACGTCAAATTCGGATTCAGCGTTCAATTTCCTAAAAAAAAAACTTTTAAAATCGCTTGAAATTTCGACCGGCGAAAAACTCGATTTACGGAAAATAATTTCTGTGGCGCTGTTTGAATTTTTTTCACCAAATTTTTTGCTATGTACGTGTGTAAGGCGTTCGAATGAAGACTTCTGCATGATAAAACAATTGATTCGCGCAAATTTTGATCCCGAAAAGCTCGATTGAAGGTCAATTTTCGGGAGTTTAAAAACTGATTTTTTTGGACCACTTGCAAATTTTTGCGAGACTTGAAAAAAATCACAAAAATACATCTCGGTGAGACACAAATTTCCTGAAAATTTCAGATTTTTATCTGCATTGAGAGTGGAGTAAAAATTCGTTAACTGATCGGTTCAAAAAAATCGCAGGGGTACCCCTGGGATTTTTCGCGAAACATTTTTTGAAATAGATTTCGCTCAAATTCAGCATAATGATAGTTTATGATGTGTAGTTCAACAATATATGGTTCATTCTTTGTTTCTTTCGCAGTAAATAAATGAAAATAACGTTTAAAGTTGAAAAATGTCATGTTTTCGTGTATAGTCAACTAATATTGTTGAATAACGCAAAAACGGTTGAAAAATGGATAAGTACATTACATTAGGGAAATATGGACAGTTAAATTACCTATCTTTTGGTATATTCAAACATCTGAATTGACGACTTTTTGTTCAAGTTATCCACTAAGCAAGTTACAAATCTAGGAAAACTTAAAAGTTGAAACGTCTACCTTGGCTACAATTTTGCTCCAGTTGAAAAACCCAATAATTTATGGTACAAAGTAAATGAAAACACCTCCACCTACATACTAAATTATAGCAGTCGTTAAATGTGGCGAAGGAACGAGGAATTGTAAAGTAATATAATATAATTGATTGTTGTTAGAATTTGATGGTTTTCTCTTCAAATTCGTATTTTACGTCTAATTTCCTGTAGGACAGTATTGTAAGTATTTGCAACGAATTTTCAAAGTTTAGAACATACAAGTAGTGTAATACTAAAAATATGAAAAACTAAAAGTTGCCGTCAAATTTCCGCCGTTTTGACATCAAATTCGGATTCAGCGTTAAATTTCCTATAAGAATAGCTATCAAATTCGCTTGAAAACGAAAATGTAATCTTTTACTCATTCCGCTGCTAGCGGAGCTCGAGATTACGGAAAATAATTTCTGTGGCGCTGTTTACATTTTTTTCACCAAATTTTTTGCTATGTACGTGTGTAAGGCGTTCGAATGAAGACTTCTGCATAATAAAACAATTGTTTCGCGCAAATTTTGATCCCGAAAATTACGGTTAAAGTCCAATTTTCGAGCTTTTAAAAACTGATTTTTTCGGACCACTTGCCGATTTTTCCGAGAAATAAAAAAAATCACAAAAATACATCTCGGTAAGACACAACTTTCCTGAAAATTTCAGATTTTTATCTGTATTGCAAGGCGAGTAAAAATTCGTTAAATGGTCGGTAGAAAAAAATCGCAGGGGTACCCCTTGGATTTTTCGCGAAAAATTTTTTGAAATAGATTTCGCTCAAATTCAGCAGAATGATAGTTGATGATGTGTGTATCAATAATATAAGGTTCATTCTTTATTTCTTTCGCACTACATTGATGAAAAGGAGTTTCAAGTTGAAAAATGTGATGTTTTCGTTCATTAATATTGTTGAATAACTCAATAACTTTTTTTTATTTTCTTCGGATCTACATGCTTTGAAACATCAAGTTTTGAGGGGTTGTTAGACTTTTTTCTTACGCAATTTCGGCTTACTACTGGCGGTTGATGGCTTATTATTGCACAATAAATCAAAACCAAATCTCGAATAAAGAAGTTGGTTCCTTGGGCCAAAAAACACAGTCAAATGACCGAAAGACGAAAATTTGGAATACTTCAGATATTTTCGATCCGATAGATTCAAGACGAGATACGCGTCAAATTGCTGCTTTTCTAAACAGTTCATCTCGTGTTGAATCTGGAACACAAGCACGTCATCTGCCCTGGTCAGCGTAACACTTTCACTGCGGCACGAACAGGAATGTCGTCGGATCTCATTTTAACTTGCGTCATACAATTGGCATCGATCAACCGGTCATCTATTGGTCAAAACGCGGAAGGACCTGGATTCGATAGCTCATATTGCAAATATGCTTTGATATCGAGATTTAATTATTACTATTTTACTCGACTGATATCCCTAGGCGAATACTGCGGAGGATAAGGCCGGCATTCATACACGCTACTTCGCGTTAAATTGAGTTCTATGCCATTAAGTGTATTTACAGAGCTTCTCTGTGGGCTGAAGTGAGATCTATCAAAAGGCCAGCGACAGCGTTAAAGAGGGCTAAAGAAGGGATTGCTTGATCTGAAGGCTAACTTTTTTGTTTTGGTTCATTATTCAATAATGAACCATTGTAATCGCCCAAGAAAAAAAATTTCTAACCCCCCCCCCTCAAAATTTGATGTTTTACGTTTCAAGGCATGTAGAATCCGAATATCCAATTAAAAAAATTCTGTCCGTCCGTCGTACGCCGTCCGCAGTTTTCCGGCCAAACAATAATGTTGAAATTCTTGAAATTTTCACCAAAAATCAATCTCGGTCCTACGACGGCCAGATTCTTGAACCAACTTGCTAGCTCGATTTTAAGGGTATTTTTGGGGGGTTTTGAGGGGGAGAAAATTCATATTTTCCACGGTTTTTCAGAAAAATGTGTACGTGATATCAATATATATAGATTTTTTTAGCTGTACCAATAGGCAAAAATTTAAATTAAATTTATTATTCATTTAAATTTAAATTATTTAAATTTATTATTCATTTAAATTTAAATTATTTAAATTTATTATTCATTTAAATTTAAATTATTTAAATTTATTATTCATTTAAATTTAAATTATTTAAATTTATTATTCATTTAAATTTATTATTTAAATTTAAATTAGCTAAAATTTAGGCGAAAAATTTAGCTTTTAATTGGAAAAATAAAAATGATTGAAATACCAATACATAAGTGGAAACGTTCACAAATATTCTCACAAGTTACTATTACAAAATTTATGCCGGGGAAAAGATTTGTGTGCATTCTTCAAACCCACGTTATTAGGATCGAAATGGACAATCAATAAATTCTTCGACTCCAATTTTTGCAAGTCAATTACTCTAATGACCACGAGTATATTATAGTATTTGTTGCGACCGGCAAAAGGTGGGGATGGGGATTTTAATGTATAATATTATAGCACATCAATAGCTATCAATAATAATAATATATCAATAATATTAGTATATTATAGATGGCCGCTTCTCAACGAATGGCTTTCTAAAAACTGTAGGTCGTCAATCGACAAGAATATAAAACTCGACTTTTATCAAACCAGTTCATAGGTGTCAAGGTCGGTTTACTCGGCTTAATTTGATTACGAGCTCGCGAGAATTACGCATGGCCAGCAGCGCTTGACGCGTTGAGTAACTGATGCGCCTTATGGGTACGTTCGAGTAAAAGATCGTTTCTTACTTCATTGCTATTTAGTTCAGTAGTGGCAAAAGGTCGGCCCAGTTAAAGATTTTCTGCTAAAGAATGCCGTTCCTTGAGCTGTCGCCAGCTTTGGACTGACTAGATATTGCCCGGTCACTGTTACATCGGATGAGTGCGATTGGATCATATTAGATACCCAACATAATCCCACATAATCTCAGATTTATTTATAAATTTGACTCAATTCAATTTCTACGTTTTCAAAATTGTCATCAGTAACCATTCGAACCGGTAAAAAATTCCACAAATATATTACTCAGAAAGAGGAAGTGCTTTAAAATCCAAATTTCGATAAATAATCACGTTGGTTTTTAATTTAATTTTGGATAACGCACAGTAGTTTAGTGATACAGCCGCGGGAAGTTTTCCGTTTTGAAAGGCCGTAAGTTTTTTACTAGGCAAGCTCTTAAAATTTCCGTTATGGCGAATAGATGACGCTAGATTTTCACAAATTCCATATTATGAGTTTTATCGATAGTTCAATAGTGCGCATTTTGTATTTCGAAATTGTACGCCGCAAAACTCAATCTCGAAAGATTCAAATTGAATTATGAACGTTTTAATTTTAATTTCTAGACGACCGTTCTAATTGTTTTCCATAGTATATTTTTCTAACGCGGTTATTTTTCACGTCTAATAACTTTGACATGAACTTTACGCATTTCTAAATATTTTACGATCGGTTCGACCTTTTAGCCAACTTTTGGAAGTACCGAGTGACCACCACATCGGTTTTTAATAAAATTTCGGGAAAAATGGGTCAGAATCTGAAAGTATTAATTGTAACAAGATCAAGTCTGCGACGTGATTTATATCTATCCGTGCCGAATCGAATGACATTTCCATGAAAATTTAATTCTCTCTCACACTTGTTAAACTGGGCTCAACATTAACTTCGGCTGGGAAAAATAAAATTCACCTTCCAAAATGAAAACAAAAGAGAATCAAACGCGTAGAAATTTCTCACTTAACTATTAAGGAGTATCAAAAGTGACACAGATACCAACGCCAAAAAAATCTTCCGAACCGAGAGTTCAACAAATATCACGAAGGATTCAAATCTACGATAAAAATGGAGGTTCTAGTTCGAAATGACGAAGTTGGTGCGCTTTGAGTATGTTATTGCGCATGGGCGGAGCTCACAAATCTATAGTTGTATTCATCAATAAAAAATAGGTAGGGTTTACTTCGATAAGTTGTTCAATAAAGCTCAAATTAGCGGAAATAAAAGAGGTGTACCATCATGTATTGTATGTTCAGTAGAATAATTATGTCAAGTGAAATATGTACTGTGTATAATAGCATATTTTCGAACACATCTTGGCACGAATAGCTCTTGTACCTATAGAATTCCTCTACTTCAAAATCATGCAACGTCTACTTTCCAAAAGATGGCAGGAAGAGACTTAATTCTCAAGGCATCTAATGTCGATTATAACCACCTTATTACCTCGAATACTGACATAATATTGCCTCGCCTGGATAGAATAATTGTTCGTGCTGTGTCGTACCTTCGGGCCAAAAGTCCACACTTCTTATTTTTCGTCTTCCAAGCGCTTCCAGGCCAGATTTCACTGACGTAACGCCCAACGGAGGGGGCTCGACCTACCTTAGCTAAGAATGTTTCTCGTCCTGCATAAATCCAAATACGAGTCTCAAAATTTGCCCAATGTCCACAAACGTGCGATTTTATTGTTTTTACTACTATTTTTTAACCGACTTCAAAAGGAGGAGGTTACTATGGTTGACTTGTGGGTTTTTTAATATTATTATATTAGTTATTATAATTTATTTTTATTTTATTTATTAATTATTATATTATTTTATTTATTATATTATTATATAATATTATTATATTAATTATATTTATTCGCAAAAATTTTAATTCATTCTTTCTTTTTATCAGTGACCAAGATTTTCGAAATATTAGAAAAAACCTTTCCTCTTTTTTATCACAATCAATCAATTATTTATTTAACTATTTATATAATTATGTTACTTGTATTCATTATATATTATTATTTTATTCATTTTTATTTTTTATATTTACCAATTTCTACAAAATTAAACAAAAAACTAGTAAAACTAGTTAGAAAACGCTGCAAATGATTGTACTGTAGTTTATTATTCCTGTGTTTAAATAAATTATGATTTAAGGATCCATGGCAATAGTAATTATTTCAAACATTTGTGAATGATTCTACCAAACAACAGACTAGTAACAATAACGGAAAACTCCTAGGCAAATACCGTATTTTAAAATATGTATATTATTTTTTTAATACCTTGTCTTGGGTCAAATTATTTGATTAACGATACAGCTTAAGGGAGTCTGGAACGATTTTTCTTACGTTACAAATCTTACTAAATCTCTCTTTAAAAAATCCACACACGAAAACTTGAGATCTGTTAAGCTATCAACCCAGTCATTCGATTTGGCGTCTAGTCCAAAAATCTATATAAATTGATACCAAACACACCCATCTTTAAAAAAAACCTTGGTAAATACGAATCCCTCTCCCCCTTAGAAGTACTCTCAAAACTGAAGCAGCTATTTGGCCGTGTGCCCAAGAATGATTTTTGTCGAAAATTACAAATATAGTTATCAAAGTTTCCTCAAAAATGTGTTGACGGTGGACAAACAGTTTTTTTTTCATTTGGGGGGGAAAAAAATAAATAATTAGAAAAAAAACATTTTACGTACCTTGAAATGTTAAGAATCACATTTTGAGGGGAGAAGATGGAAATGTCAGCAATTACCAAGGTTTATTTTTTTTTAATTTTTTTTTCGTTGTTGTTTTGTCGCATCGATCATTCTTCGCTTCGAAGGTTTATTATTGAATAACTAACCAAAACTGATAGGAATTAGTATCAATATAAATCCTTTATAAAGCCTGATTCTAGGTCATCTAGAGAATCCATTTTTTCCGAATTATATAAGGAACATAAACGCTCAATCAACGACCTCATCGCTTTTGAATAATCGATATTTGCCTCCGAAATCGAGAAACGATGCTTTCTCACCGCCGACAGCTTCGCCCCGGGTAAATGAAAGTGTTCCAACGTTTTCGAACGACTACGATTGGATAACTTCGAGCTTTGAACTTCCCACGTCCGCCGTGTTGGCATTTAGCCTCCACCTGCTAATACATTGGCTTAACTTCGGCGGCCGAGTCTTCAAGAACTTAACTCGTCTCAGTAACCCAAGTTGCAAAACTCATTGCATCACTCTGATCCGCCTCGCATTTAAAAATATTTTCGCATTTGAATGAAAAATTTCAGATAGTTCGCTCGGTTACTTCCGGGTTCACCGGGGGAAATTCGCTTTGAAAGTTGGAGAGGTTCAAAAATAAGAAATGTACTAAAAAAAAAAAAAAAAAAAAAGCTGGGAAATTCAGAATGTTGAAATAGACATGTGCGTGTTAGAAAAGCGTAAAATTTCGTGCAATTTTTTCGTTTTGGAGTCTTTACTGTTGTTGTACTCTTTTTTTTTTTTTTTTTTTTTTTTTTGTTACCTTTTTTAGTGCCAAATTTCAATAATGAAATGTTGTTTTGCTCTTCACAGCAGTAAAAACATTCGAATATCAATAAATTTATGGATATAGGTATAGGTTTATAAGACACTTTTCAATTCCACCTGGCACTTCTGAGAATTTCGTATTAATTTAATTCTAATTTTTCATCAAGTTCACTTCTGCTAAAAATCTGTTTTTACAAGGATACGTCCAAACAGAACTATTACTTTGAGACTGATATCGATAGTGATTAATATAATTTTGGGGAACTCAGCGTTCCTCCATAAAGATATTTGGCTCTTTTTAGGGACACAATACAATAAAATCAATAGTCGAAGGAAAATTTCACTCAATTATCCTTTCACGACATTGAAAACCACTTCAAGACAAGTAGGAAGAGTCATAGATAGCTTGAAAATAGGACCTTTCGGAGGGAATAGGAGGAAATAAGACTTTAGGAAGGATAATATGAAAAATCATAAGGGATCTCAAGCAGCTGGTGTCCTCATAACTATAAATCTGGTGAATAAAATTTAGAAAATTAGCGCAAAAATTTTAAGTAATCAGAGTGAGTTTAGGCACAAATTTACAGCTCTGCACGTGAGAGTATGGTATAAATATCCAAAATTATCACGCACTATCAGGTGAAATTAGACACTAGCGATGAAATTAATATTTACAGATAAGATTTATTTGTAGTAATAATAGTAATAAAATATTAATGGGGGAAAATTTTAACAGTTAAAGAACGTAGGCAATTCGCTGTTCCGTATGTAACTTGCTTTGTCTACTTTCACCGGATAGCTGCTCACCGTAACCGGTATCGTCCAGGGAACTGACCCTTTGGCTTTCCAGTCTCCAGGACCTCTCTTTGACGTGACGCAAGTCGAAGGAGTTGACAACTGTTGAGCAGGTCAGAATCGCGAACAAACAAAAAAGGGTAGCGAGGGTGGAAAAATTAATGGCACTTTAAATACGCCATTCTACCATTGAATTTAGTGCAAATGGAGGAGCAGTGTGATACAGTAATCAATTAGTCACCAATAAGAATTTCACTGGCATGCTTGGCATATTAGGATGCGATAGAAGAAAACATTTCTGCAATACAAGCACAAAGAGAGGCCCTCAAGAGCGCAAATTCTCGAAAGCTATAAAAAAATTCTGCTTTTTTAAAGTGTTTCTCCAAAAATAAAAAATAAAAAAATTTAAAAAAATAAAAAACCGAGCGTTTTTCTCATAGAGCAAGATATATCGGGGAATCTCGTTTTAGCTCCTCAAATAAGGGGGAAATGGGGGAAACTGAGAAACAACAAACACGTCCATGACCCCGACCTTTAAACACTTGCTCTGCTCAGATTTTTTATCGAGCACGGCGGCTCTTTAACTTTCGCTGGTCGCCCATGCTCTGAGCAGACATTCAATGCAAATCTACCGCCTCCATCTGACAGCTAAGCCGAGTGGCATTTTATTGTACGCAAACATTTTACGGACGATTTTCACTCTCAGCACAAAAAGCCGAGCGAGCCGACAGTTCTGACACGTGAAGGAAAGCTAGTTCGCAAACAACAATACGCAGGCGACTTTCTCAATCTTTTTTGAAATCGTTGTCAATCGGTATTTGCACACATGGTTATGTACATTTCATTCTCGAACCGAAGGAAATTAATCTATGCCGATGATAAAAATAATTCGATTGGCTTTTAATTCATTTGTTGACCCAAAAAAAAATTACGGAAAAATGTCGAGATTTTTCGACTTTACTGAATTAGATTGAAGTAATATCACCCGAAAATATAGATTTTTCAAGAAAAACCCTCTTTTTCGGAGGAAAACGAGATTTCGCCCGTAAATTCCTTTTTTAAGCTAAGAGTTTGAACCAACTTTTGTGCTTATACAGCAGAAAAGACAACGTAAAAATAGTAGCCAGGCACGGGCGATAGAAAAAACATGAAATTTACGAGATCGACATATTTTTGTTTATTATTCAATAATAAACCATTGTAATCGCCCAAGAAAAAAAAATTTATAACCCCCCCTCAAAATTTGATGTTTTACGTTTCAAGGCATGTAGAATCCGAATATCCAATAAAAAAAATTCTGTCCGTCCGCCGTACGCCGTCCGCCGTACGCCGTCCGCCGTACGCCGTCCGCCGTACGCCGTCCGCCGTACGCCGTACGCCGTCCGCCGTACGCCGTCCGCCGTACGCCGTACGCCGTTAGCACTTTTCCGGCCAAACTGTAAGAGCTAAAAATTTGAAATTTTCACCAAAAATCAATCTCGTTCCTACGACGGCCCAATTCTTGAACCAACTTGCTAGCTCAATTTTAAGGGTATTTTTGGGGGTTTTGAGGGGGAGAAAATTCATATTTTCCAAGGTTTTTCAGAAAAATGTGTACGTGGTATCAAATTATATAGATTTTTGGACGCTGAATCGAATGAGACCATCGCCGGGTCGATAGCTTTATTGGTTCGCGAGTTATCGCAGCTTTTGTGCCGAATTTGGGAGATTTTCAGAAATTTGACATGAGGGTATAACTCGAGAGTTCTTGGAGCTATAAAAATCGTTCTATACTCATTGGAAAGGTCGTCAACACTCTCTCCAGCTGTATCGTTAGGCAATAAGTTTAGCTTTTAATTAGGAAATTAAGAAAAATAAAAATGATTAAAATTACAATAGTTGCTACGGAGTTTTCCCCTATAGTTACCATCTGTTTTTCGGTGGGAATGTTCACAAATGTTCGGAATATTTAAAATGACAAATGGATAGTCTTCTTAAATCAATATTGAAGCGAAATAATAATAAACCACTGTACAATCATTTGCAGCGTTTTTCTTTTCCAACGAATTTTCCTCCGATTGCGTCTGCTAGAAAAAATTTAACACAACAATAGGGAGGAGAGAACTTTAACAATATTTCCTAAGATATAATCCTTTAAATTTACTCCCGTATTTAAGCGAATAATAGCGGTTTTACCCAGTCTACCATTTGACTAAAAATTAATTTCGTTTTCGAAAATTTTCAAAGAATTTTTTCCTTCCGTTCCCAGACAATTGCGTTTTTTTCCCACTCGCGACACAAATTGTTTCAAGAAAATGTTTCGGGAAAAGTGAAAACAAGGTTTAATCGGGCAAAAACGTCGAACAAGGGCCGAAAGCGATCGACAGGAGGAAACAATGAAAGTTATGTTCCTACTTGCACTTCACATTCCGACAAGTTCTCACGACTTTCCTGCAGACGCCAATTAACGTTCTCTTTTTCCATTTCTTTATAGCAAAAGTATGCGCGCACAGTTTATACGACATTTTCCGCGTACAGGGGACATGCAAACGGATACAAGTTCACTTTCAGGGACGCGAACGACACAGAAACAAAGCATCAATGAAACGTTTTCGAAAGTAGCAGCCTACAGCTAGAAAATAAGCCAATTACAAAAATTTCTGTTGAATTGCGACGAAAGGAGCGACGCGATGAGAAATTTACAACTGGTTCAGGGCTGCTGAGGGATGATTCTGTCAAGTTTTACAACAAAATAACCCCTTGCTAAGTATAGGACTGAGATATCTCGAAATTCTTCGGTTCTTTTTCGATTATCTGCTTATAACTTCTAAATTATTCGGTTTTCGAGGAAAACGATTATTTACAAAGTTGTAGAGCATTAAATTTCCTATAATTTCGTATCATAAAACTCCTTTGTAACGCAATTTTACTCGAGATACAGACGAGCAATGTCAGATGACTGTAAGCGAGGTAGTGAGACAATTTTAAATAGCAATTTCATCTTTTACTTTTGACCGAATTTCAAAGTTGGGATATTTTTTTAATCAGCGAGAGATTTTCTACGTTTATACCGAAGGTTTTTCAGGTGCGACCCGTCATTTTCAATCGCAGGCGACTGAATGCGATGTTTTCTGTTCCGAGTTGGGGACATTTGACATTTTTCAACTAAAGTTCTTTATTTTAGTACTGAACCGACTAATAAACGTGAGGAAGCAAATTTTAATGGCCTTTCTCTTTCTATAGAGTGGTTGAAAAGCTCGGAAGCACCGCTTGGACGTTATAGGTGATAAACCAAATCTACCTCGAAAATGTCAGTTTTTTTGCTCTTCCTCAGTTTTAATAGTTGTCATTTATCGGGATGGAGGTCATACAAAGCCAGATTTCTCCTTCGCCGAGCTTTCGGAACAATTTATTTCCTTCATCGGGGCCTACAAAAATTACAATGTGTTAACAGGCAATTTTGAAATATTTAATTACTAACCTGACGAAGGAAATAAATTTTTCCGAAAGCTCGGCAAAGGAGAAATCTGGCTTTGTATGACCTCCATCCCGATAAACGACAACTATTAATGCTGAGGGTCGATCTTCTTTTTCAATTCCTCAGTTTTGGTAGCTAAAATACTACAAATGAAAAACACTACACGATAAACCGATTAAGACCATCAAACGTTCGTCTACAGCTTCTTTGCTCCGAAAAGATCACAATTTCCCTAAAGTAGAAATCGCGCGAAAGAATTTTTTCCAACCGGTAAAAAACAAAAGGTATCAGGCGCTTGAGGAAATAGCGTGAACATTAAGGAATCGTACAGTAAGTTGGTAATTAGCGAGAGAATAATGCTATTGCGCGCTCTTGTGAAAACCATGGTTTGTAATATCGATTCCGCTCTTGTTGGCCAACGGATAACCGAGGAAGTCAACAGACGGTTTTCATTGTTTTTCGAACTGAATATTAGTTTCGTCTTCGTTGAAAAAATGAAAGCAACTGAAAGGGTTTTGCGCGAGCGCAATGCGACGAGGCGACCCGTGTGAACCTTGAGAACGTTTTCGCGTTTGCTCTCAGAAATGACGACATTATGATTAGCCCATTGTTTTGAAACGATTATTTCGAAGCGCATCGCGTTTTAACATGTCTATCGATTTGCACATGACGAATCCGCTGTTTGACGCGAAAATGGACCTGCGTCGAATCAAGTGCGACAGGGCCTTGGGGAGTAGCAATCTAATTCAATTCAGTTTTGGTCTGTTTAGGTTGAATTTCCAACAATGAAGGGCCAGAGGTACTCAATGTAAAAAATGGGTTTTAAAAAATGACTAGTAAAAGACACGGTATTCAGTATGCGCCAGGTGAAGAAACTATTAATTCCCATCGAAACTTCCGTGATACGAGAGTAGTTCAACATCGACGGTTATTTAAAAGAGGTCTCATTCGATTCAGCGTCCAACAATCTATAGAAATTGACACCAAATACACATTTTTCTGGAAAACGCTGGAAAATGCGAATTTTCTCCCCCTTAAAAATACCCTTAAAATTGAGGTAGCGATTTGGCTAAAGAATTGAGCCATTGTCACACAAAGATAAAATTTTCTTGGGCGACAATATCATTAAATATTAATATTATTGAATAATAATAATATTAATAATATAATAATAATAATAATAATAATAATAATAATAATAATAATAATAATAATAATATAATAATAATATAATAATAATATTGAATAATAATATTGAATAATATTATTGAATATTATTGAATAATAAACCAAAATAGAAATAATCTAACCGACCATTACTAAAGGAATAAATAAAAAAAGTAATACAAATAATTGGAAGATGAAATAATTTTTGTTGTGTCAGTACCAAAGATGTTATTACGGGGACTTGTTAGCAGTATGTGTACAGCAGTATGTTTATTGTCCATGTTTACGTAGTAAATGAAAGTATCATGATTGTCTGAATTTTCAGAATGAATTTGGAAGAAATATTCACAGTAATATCCTCAGGGACACTTTCTGTACTGTCTGTGGCCAAAAAACAACATAAATCATCATATCTCTGTGAAAAATTGATGAAACTCAATGCAATTTTCAGAGAATGTTCTCCAAGTAATTGTGTAAAATTAGTGATTTCCGGATTTGGTATAACACACAGTACTTGTTATATTTTATAATTGTTCATATATCTGTAACCGACTCAAACATGGAAGTACTGTGTGCTCTATGCTTTCCCATTGGTTTCAATTAATTTAGTATTTAAGTATTTTTATCGATATTTTTAACGCCTGTTTCTCCAATATGGAAAGAAATTTCAAAATTATTATTATTAAGCAAATTTAATTTCCCAAATTCTTCATCGTTAGTTACCTGCCTATGATTTTTTAGAATTATTTTTCTGAACATTTTCTGCATATTTTTCTGCATATCTTCCGAGTATTCTCCACGCCATCTGATTTGAATTGCGGTCGGAGCACGCCAGAATGAATTCCAATATTACAGTGTCTTATATAATTTGTTCTAACTCTCGGAACGTGGTGGCAATTTCAATGCCCCAGATTCCCAAGCTTGGTCGCCACTCCTCCGAGACGTTTACGAGACCTTGAATGGAAAGTGAAACAAAGGATGAATGAGACGGCGATAGAGAAACCAGCTTCTCAATTCCCGGACGTGAATACGCGAGAAAAAAAGAAAATTGAAAGATTGAAACCATTCTACACTTCATTAAAGCTTTCCTTCGACTGCTGCCAAGGAATTTTCATATTTGACAAAATAACTAAAAACAAAAAATTGCAAAAAAAAGTGAAAACACCTAAAAATACCAACAATTTGAAAAAATATGAATTCTTTCAAAGCTAAAACGTAATAAAAAAAAAAAAAAAAAAATGCTTAAAACGACCTACCTACTTTAAATATTTATTATTTTTAATTGTCGGTATTTTTAGGAGTTTGATTATTTATTTAGGCACACTTTTTAGGTATTTTGTTTAGGCAATTTAAGGTATTTTATTTGGGCATTTCATTTTATTTATTACTAGGTTTCATTATTTAGGTATTATGTAGGTGCATTTATTATTACATTCATTACATTATATTATTTTAAGTACTTTTTTAAGGTATTAATTAAGGTAGGTATATTTTATTTTAGGTACCTAGGGATATAATATAATTAATTTTTATTTTAGGTAGACTTTTTTATTCAGACTTATTATATTTTTAGGTATTTTATTTTAGGTATTCTGTTAGATATTGTTAAGAATTATTTAACTATTATTCAGGTATATTTTAGGAATTATTTTAGGTTTTTAATTTAGGTATTATCAATGGGTTCAAAGGGTCCGGAAACTGGACGAGGGGGCTTATGGAGATAATTTCTAGTGAATAGCTGCTCTAATGAATAGCATAGATCAGCTTGAAATCGAATATCGCTCTGAAGTAGGATAATTTCCTCCTGGCGGAGCACTTTCTCCGCTGCATGCCTCTTAAGGTCGGTTTATTTCTTCGGAAAAAAATATTGATTGTCTGGGACGTCACACAATTATTCCCTCACGAAAAAAAAACTTCGAAATGGAAGATGTCGCTATCAAAATCATTGTGTACGGCCGAATCCCCCTTCCCTTGAAATTAGCAAAGTTGGATAAACGATGGATCTCCTTATCGTTATATAGGCGATAATTCTTACCTTAGATCCGTGTATGCGGTATTCCGTGGCTGCAAGCGTTGACCGATGCGCGATTACGGCGTCTCGTTCAGTCGAATATAAAACGCGATAGTCCGAAGCAGGACATAACACGACACTATTCACGCACAGAAGTCGAATCGTCACTGAAGACGTGAAGGAGCTGGAGATCCTGAAGAGCAGGAGCAAGGTCCGCAGTGGAGGGTGCATCGAAGGGGCTCCCGGGTCGACAATCGAAGCGAAGTATCGATACTATGAATCGATTTATATTTATAATTGTAATCTCGCAATTTCATTGAAATTTTATTCATTAAAAAATTTTTAATTGTATTTTGATCGTCTTGAATGTCTAGTTTGTAACCAGAGAGGGGATTTGGAAACAATTTTCGAGCGAGTGCCTGTAGTAAAAAATTACTGAAAAAATTAATGACAAAAGATCCTCAAGTAGGAAAAGAAAGGAAAAAATAGCTATTTTTACACAAAAATTGTTCTTTCATTGATGTGCAAAATCAGTTATCTTCATAACACCATGATAAATAAGGCTTCAAAAAATTTTCCCGCTAGGCCACAATTATTGTGAAAATTTTCGAACTCCCAAAATATCCGTTGCGGCACGAAACACGATTTTTTTTCTCTAACGCCAAATCGTAACTTTTCTATCGATTATCACCCCTCGACAGAGAATATCGATTAGTATAGTCGCATGAATGGAACAGAGTACAGACTCGTTCAACCTCCCCCTACGTGTCACCTAGGCTCTCCTGCCTGACCGCCCGTTTAATTCTCCCAGTCACATAGAGGCGGAGTCCAAGCGCACTAAGAAAAATATAAGGTGACAAAAGCTGCTTATTTCAAGTGCACCAGCAGTAGGCGTTTTAACAGGAATTTAGTTTTTAGCGTGCCACGATTCCATTTTAATGATTTTTTTCTGCCAATGCAGCAGTTATGAACTCTTTCTGAAGCGAATCAACTCCAATCTAGTTCGACTGAGCGTCTAAAAATCTATAGAAATTGATGCCAAGTACACTTTTGTCTGAAAAGCATTGAAAAATATTAATCCCCCCTTAAAACTCCCAAAAATTAAGGTAGCGATAAGGTTAATCAAAAGAAATTATACTATTTGGCTCACTCCAAAAAATGGGAAATCAAATAAGCGTAACCCGAAACGCATTTCACTAGTTACTTTGCACTTCAACTGCCGTAATTTTCAAGGTGAGCAATTCGTTTTCATAGAAAAATCCTTCTTAATTACGAGTTTTTAGGACCCAACGGTATTAAAATTTTCCACCTCATGGTTGGAATATATAAAATCACCCAGCCCTGCATCAGTCATCTAAAAACCGAACATACTAGCCTTCAATATTGCAGTGAAAAAATACTAAATGATAACTTCTTACAATGCTGAGTGCTTTCCAATTCTCATCCATGAATGAATGTTAATTTTAGACCTATTTGATTAATTATATATCGGCCCCGACAACGTTGCTAGAGAAATTACAAAAATAGTTTATGGAATACTTCTTGGTTGAGTCGTCGCATCTCTCATTGTATTGGGTAGGTGAGGGGGAGAAGAACCAGGCGACATATTCTCCGATTATTTATTAAAAAATCGGAGAATATGTCGCCTGGTTCTTCTCCCCCTCACCTACCCAATACAAAGTTTATGGAATATGTCAGGTGAAAAATATTTTTCTCTTAACAAAAGGCAAAATGATTTCATACATATATTTATAATTATAGAGAGCCCATTTCAATGGCAAGCGTCTCATCATCTCCGTCATCGTCGCTCCCGATAGCGCCATCGGATTTTCCATCTTCTTTGCTATCCATGGAATAAGTTCCCTTGGCCATCTTTTTACTAGCACCTGAAATCAACGTTATTTGTAATTAAAAAATTTGAGAACATAATTATTTATCGTATTGGGTAGGTGAGGGGGAGAAGAACCAGGCGACATATTCTCCGATTTTTTATTTTCCGGCCGAGTACTTTCGCCCCTTCGGGCATCCTCAGGGCGATGTGGAACCATAGGTTACCACAGCCTGGCTGTGGGTGAGGGGGAGAATATGCCGCCTGGTTCTTCTCCCCCTCACCTACCCAATACGATGAGAGATGCGACGACTCAACCAAGAAGATAATTATTTATTAGAACAATGAGGAAAAAATTTACTTGATCCGTCGTCATGAAAGTGATTCGCCGTTCTTTTTCTGATCTGTTCAACATCTTCAGAAGACTCGGCCCATTCGAGGACCAATCTGCGCCCAAACAAGTGGGTGCTCTGGCAGAGAGACTCCATAGCGCGCTAAAAAGTACATAATAGAAGCTATTCACTTTAAAATTTAACAAGATCAAGGTACGCGACAGGAAAAAGGCTCAAAATGAACAGCAGCTTTACAAATTGAACCACTGCGTTTGCGGTACAAACCTTGGCATCATTTTTGGAAAGAAATTCGACAAAAGCGAACCCTCGATGTGGCCCAGTGCCTACCAATTTCTTCGGCAGACGGACAAATTTTAACATTCCGAACGTCCTGAAGTAAAAAATACATCAAATTCCACAGATATATAATACTAATATAAAACTGATAACAGATAATAGGATGGAGCATGAAATATTCAAATCGGGATTTAATGCAATAGAATATGAGGGGGACTTACTTGAAAATTTCTGCGATCTCTTTCTGCGTTGCTTGGAAAGGAACGTTTCTCACGATGATTTTCGTCCCAGTTTGATTCTTCATGTTGGTCGTTTTTCTCATATTAAGAACGTCAAGGCTAAAATACGATAGAGATATCAATGCATAATTCGGCCTACGGTCGGAAGAATTCCCCTACCAGTTGAGCATCAGGATGAGCACTCAGTATTTGTTCTGACGTGCGTTCTCCACATTGATAATTGAGAAAACGACGTCACAAACAAACGCGATCTCAGAGTGAGCGTTCAAGTATAAACGTGTCCTCTGTAGAAAATGTGGTTCCAATATTTCAAGCAAATGCATTTTTGGTTTATTACTTTTGTTATGGGAATAATGGGAGAACATGAATAACTTCAATAGTACAATAATTTCTTATGTGAAAAACCCTTCCCTAAAATTAAGAAAACTGCCGACGTTCAGCGCGAAAAATTACCAAAGGTTGAGTCGAAATTCATTAAAAGAGTACAGTAAAACATGCTATTTTCCCACCTTACGATTATAAATTTCTCAAACTTACGGCAACGTGCGATTCGATCGTTTCAATTCGAGCTTGTGCCCGTGCAATGTTGAGCTCTGAAGTGTTTTCAACGCTTCATTGACTGATGATTTCGAGAAAAAATGTACAAAACCGTATCCCATCGGGAGCCAACTTCCAGGTTTCTTTGGATCCTTTTTCTTGGCGATTGTAACGCTCGCAATTTTCCCGGACGATTGGAAATGCTGGAATGAACCATTTAATTTGCATAAGACGAAGTTGAAAATATCGAGAGACTAAGAAAATGCAACAAACTATGTTGTTCGTTTATTTGTTTGTTATTGGCAAAATCCAAAATACGAAATGCGCACTAGTGAAATCGTGAAAAAGCTAATAACGACCCAATATACAAAAAATCTAGTGTAATCTGCTTGCCATAACCAACAGTTTGGGACCTCAAACGTAGAAAAATATAGACTCTTATAGACACTAAAAATCGAAACAGAAAAAAGTTGAACATTCGCTAGGAAAACACTTCCTAGAAATTTCATCGAGTTTCATTCATTTTCCAGGGGGATATGGTGATTTTTGTCAGTTTGTGATCACAGACAGACAGACGGATACACAGACACTTGTTCAGAAAGTGATTCTGAGTATCGTAATATGAATACTAAAACGTATAAATACTATGAAATAAATAACGTACTAACCGTTCGCAAATCATTTTCTGTCGTTTCAAAGTTCAGATTTTTGACGAAAAGAGCTGCATCTATTTCGGGCTCAATATCGTCCAAATCCTCTTGAGGATTTGTTTCTTTGTCGTCTTCCTTTTTCACTTCCGCCTCGTCGGTTTCCTCCTTGATATTTTTCACGCTGGAGTCATCGAAGGTAGATTCAGGAGCCCATTCCAAATACATTGGGAGATGTTTGAATTTCGAATATGCCAAACGTTTAAACGCAGTTCTGGCTTCGCTCGGTTCTACAAACTCGACGATTGCTGGAAAAGTCAATACATAATATGTACCTGTATATTATAAATAAATATATTATAAATTATATGGATACTACATATTGTATAGTCTATTCACACTAAATAACACCGTTTTTTTACCGATTGGTTAACCGCAAAAAAAATTAGATTTCCTGTAAAACCTTCCTACGAATAAATGAAAGAATATTCTCCTATAACTTATAAATCAGATAACTTAACAAAACTTCTTGTATTATGTGGGTACCCTGCATATCAAATATACCCAGGGAACATTACAATTGAGCTATCATCACCATCAATGACTCCTTCAGTCTCAAGAAGACCTATTCAAAGAGCTCTCTTGATGCATGTAAGTCAGAGCTTTCCAGGGCTTGTAAAAGAGAACCATATGCTAATCTGCCACGAGCCAGACTTGCAGGAGCGACGGATTTTGCTCACAATGAGAAGATTTAATTGGATCTTTCACAGAACGATCAGATAGAACTATAAAAAATACACTAAATACCTGAGATTCCCGTGGGTGGCAAAATCACTCGTCTCAGTTGGCCGAACTTTGCGAATCTCTCCCGTATCTCAACAACAGTGGTTTTGGCAGGAAGATTTTTCACCAGAATTATATTCTTCGATCTAACCTTGGCCACCTGATTGAACGCGTCCAGTTTTACGCCATTGTCGAGTAGAAATTGTTTCGTTTCGTTGACCAACTGGGTTTCGGCTAGGGCCAAACTTACAGCCGCATCTTTCCCTGTAAGAACCTGCAATCGGCAATGGAGCAAATACCAGGGAAAAAAATTAATTAAAATAGACTCTGGATCTTCACTGGGTGATAATTGAACGAACTTACGTCTTCTTTTGTGACTGAATATTTTTCCGCGGTCGTTTCTGCAACTGCGTTCAAATCTAAGAAAAGCGTATTCCAGTTATACGACGAACCGGCTTTCGCTTTCAACCGTTTCTCTTTCTTCTCTTTGAAATTGGCCGAAGCTGAAAAAACCATCGCGTCAATGTAAAACAATCGAGAATTTCAAAGTTAAGTTAGCAGTTGGTTCAGCTGTCGAAACAATATCGTCCCTCAATAATGATATCTTGAAAATAAATTTATTTTATAAATATCTATCATGCAACATGCATATAATTATAATGCTAATTTTTGGTATAAATCATATACCATCTATAAAAAAAGACAAAAGAAAGATCAAATTTTTCAATTTACCCTCGTCATCTTCTGGATTGTCTTTCGATTTCCCCGGAAGAAGATGGAGCAGCCGTCCATGGAGTATAGTGCCGTCCAAGGATGAATAGGCAGCTACTGCATGTTCTGGAATTAGGAAGGTCACTGTGCAGAATCCTTTAGGTTTCCTCGATTCCTTGTCGATAGGAAAATCGATTTCAGAAAGAGGCCCGAACTTGGAGAACATTTTTTGCATTTCATCCTCCGTTACTGCATAGGACAAGTTCCGCACGAATATTCGACCCGATTCCGCAATATTTTCTTCACTTACAAGTGCATCCTCTTGTTCTTTCCATCTGCGCAGAACGGTTCATCATTTGACGGTTGGCACAGGTTGAAAGGAGGATTGATAAGATAAGCAACACATAATTTAAACATTATAGATCACTATTCTTATTAAACTCACCTTGACAGTTTCCCGTCATCAGATTGGATTTCTTTTTCCTTGCATTCATGAAGAAACAATTGGTTACCTCCTGTCAAAGCGAATACGAACATTAATATACTTCACTCCTGTAGCAAATAAAAGGTAATGAGAAAAATATTTACCCAGAAACGACTTGTTCTTGATTAGAGCTTTCCTCAAGTCTTTCTGTGAGTTGAAGCCAACGTAGGCGAACCCTTTTCTTGGCATTCGCACAGAAGTGACCGACCCTTTGTCGAACAATCCACGCACGTCTGTCTTAGTAGCCGTAAAAGGCAAATTGGTGATTTTTACCGAAAACGGATCCTTCTTCACTGTTTCTTTCTTCTCTGTATTAATAATTTTTTCAGCCATACTTTTGTCCCCTTGCATTTTCGATTTAAGATACTGAAGAAATAATGTGAAAAACAAACTTGTAAAAAGGTGTTCAGAATTTAATGTAATTTAACTACACGAATAAAAAGAAAGGCACAGGAGAGTAATTTATTTCCTACTTACATCAAGGTCGGACAGGTTCTCGTCCTTTGCGACCTTGGAGGTTTCAACTGTGGCTTCAGGGTCATTTCCATTCTCACTCTCTTCAACATCTGGTTCATCAATGGGAACCTCCAAGATTTTGTGCGCCAATCCGTGAAGCTCCATAAAATCAACAAAATCTGGATCGTCTCGATACTTTAAAATCAAAACGACATATTGAATTATCAATTGGAAATAGTTTACCACAAATTGTCAACAGATGATAATCAACAACTCCTGATTTTTCAATAATGTGCAAGATAACCATGGGACTTTTGGGGGAGACGTGAAACACGTGTACTTCGAACACTCATAGATGGCAATGGTAAAGTGTGCCTAAAAATTATTCTTAGAACGTCGACGAACTCACCTTTTTTATAGCATCGATCAACTCAGGATCGACGATGCTGGATTTTTTCTTCATATTTTTCAACTTATCTTTGGTATCCGAAGTCGCTTTTGCAAACTCTTCCTTATGCGTTTTCTTGTACGCGCTACTGTCGACAGCATATTTGCTCCAGGATTTAGGCTTATTCTCAGACCCTTAAATATTTTCAAAGCGTTAGAACAAAGTCAAGCCCCCAAATTGGAAATCATCAATAAAAACTAACCTAAGCCAGTGGCGATTTCCACTTTCAAGCGGGACGTTCCGAAAAACGATTTGTCAAAATACTGAACCGCTTTTTCCGCTTCTTCGGGAGTGTTGTAGCCGATGAAGGCAAAATTCCTGAATTTTCCTTTGGCCGTGTATTTCAACTGAGTATCAGTCACGACGCCTAGTTCTGAAAACTTCTCCTTAACCTTATCAACGTCCACCTGCGAAAATTCGATAGTATATTAGTTGTAAAATTAAAAGTAGTTAAATGAAAAGTCAAATTAGAACTTTTGTAAAAGCGATTGGAGAAAAAGATTTTAATTAGGCAGGGAAAAATGGTAACTTACGTAGTTGGGCAAATTTTTGACGATGATACGCGACATTCTCTAGCAGTTTTAAAGGAAAGGGTTTGGAAAAACTAATACTTGATCACTATCAGCTAGAATACCTATTTAAAATTGCACAATTAGCTCGTAGTTTGAGAATTTAAACTCAATTACGACGAACGAGAGAGAAATGTTTACGTTTGAGGCATGGGCGCAGAATGATTGAAACCTACTCATGAGGTTATACGCAAACATATTGATAACAGTTACTATGCTGATAAGATAGCTACGAATAGCATAATTTGGTTTTTGACGGGTCGACATATACAATAAAAATAGTAATCTGTCTATCATGTCTTCGGTGGCAAGACAATGATAATAATAGTTTTCCAGCTGAGAATATAACCTCCAGTGCTGCTATACTGCGATTTTCTTCCAAAAATATTGTTTACTTATAGTTTCATCTAGTTTCATTTCACAGTCTAAATAATCGCGTCAAAAAAAATCGAGAAAATGTCCAAAGCGCTCGGTTTGGATAAATTGCAGAACTTTTTCAAAATCATTAAACAAAACGGTGGGATTAGAGGATCCGTGTACAAGCTCTTCAGGTATGTTCCTATCTATAGATGATACAATCAATCTGTTGTTCTTATTTGGCTATTTTTCAAAGCGAGTTAAACAGGATATTTGCCTTGTTCGGATAATTATGTAATAAAATGATCGATTAATGTCTTGAAGTTTTAAATTTATTTTCACTCTATTTTATCCACTATTGCAGACAAGATGAACTAAAATACGGCTCCCTTGTAGGGGAAGACAAATACGGGAATAAATACTTCGAGAATAACTACTATTTCTATGGTATGTACACTATCGATTGCCTGGTTAGCCAAAGCAGGCAACGCCTTATGGAAAAACCGCTGCAAATGATTGTACAGTGATTTATTTTTCCTTTGTCGTGCACTTACGTTAGTAACTATCCCGAATATTTCGTCGGCCCGGAGGTAAAATAATGAGTGATATTTTTTGTGATTTGAGGTTTTTTGCTTCGCTAGTCCATCAGAACGTTATCTTGGCATCAGGGCTGGCTAAATTGTTGATATTAAATAATTACGGAGTTATTTGAAAACTTATACGGCAAAATAAGTCTTAGCAGAGTTTTAAAGTGGCTGAAACTTTGATCTGTTGCACTGTGAAATAACACTTATTCAATTTTACCTCTAGCCGACGATTAGTGAACCTTTCCACCTAACAACAGATAGGTAACTATAAGGTGAAACTTCTCAGCAACTGTCGCAATTTTAATTATTTTTATTGTTCTTAGTTATCTAATAAAAATGTGAATTATTCGCCTTTCCATTTTTGCTGATTGATCTAGTTACTTCAAATCGGAGTGATGTTAATTTTCAGGACGAAATCGATGGGTCGAATACAACGATAAAGTTTTCTTGAATTATGACGGGAGCCAAGTTCCTGCTGAATGGTTTGGATGGCTACACTACAAGACCGATCTTCCTCCCCACAAAGTAAAACCTTTTTTACAATCTCTAGGGATCATTCTGTAGTTTTTACACTCAATTATAAATTCGTTGACTTTTACAGCCATGAAAATGTATAGATACAGGGTTGCGCAAAGGTGGGCGTTTTGGAAACAGGTGGTACGGCTAAATGGAGGGGCCCCTTGGAGGGAGGATTGGGGGTTTCATTCACTATAACGGCCTGGTCGGATGAGCATCATATTTTCATCATAGATGGTGAAGGATGTAGACTCGATTTTCATTTTGAGTGATGTGGATCATTTTACCTTGATGAATACATCAATAATCAGATTGCCGGTCCTTTGCCAACGCTAGGCCACAGAAGTTACACCACCTAACACTCCACAGTGACCAGTGACAAGGTCACTGATTTTTTTTTTTTTTTTAATTTTACAATTTATTTTAACTTGATTATTGTTGAAACTAATAAAGTGGCAATTCTTTAAAATCCATCTGGCTTATCTGCAACACCCTGTATTTACTACATTTTTATTAATATGTGTAGCAGTTTCAATAGTGAAGATGGATAAAGAGTTTCATGTTCGGTTATTCACCTAAATTCTGTTACAACTGTTTATTTCAGGACCCGAATCGCCCTCAGTATCCGTGGATGGCCGATCACACTGAAAACCTCTCTGGAACGAATCGTCAGTACGTGCCGTACTCCACGACTAGGCCCAAAATTCAAGCGTGGGATCCTTCAAAGAAATCATAGAAACCCTGAAAATGATGTAGATTCAAACGTCAAAAAATGTAACTAGTTACTCAGTTTTGCTCCTATTAAATATTTCTGATGTTTGCCATTTTCCTTCACCAATTAACATGTGTTGGGCTTCTTTATTTTGCTTAACGTGTCTCTCTAATTGGGAAAGTCAACAACGATTTACTGCAATTAGAAGAGTGCTGTGCAATGCAAGAATTAAGCCAAGTTAGAGCAAAGCAACGGTTTGCGGTTTTAGGAAGACTTAAGACGATATAGTATGGATAAACATAGAGTTCATATCGGATAATGTGAGTTGGGAGGGGAAAGTCAGGAGTGGTCGAGGACTTTTACAAATCCCAAAGCACTGCATACCAATTTTCACTCCACTCATTTGCCCTGCCATCAACTAAAATGTATTATGGTATTTCGTGAAGCAGTTCAAAGCCTTTACAGAGTCTCTCATCAATGGAATAATATAAATATCATTATTATTGAATAGTTGAAGCCGAATGTCTGTTTTTCTCCCTCTTTTTCTCGATCACATTAATCATTAGATTTTTTGTAGCCTTTCTATAGTAATAATTTGATGGTTCTGTGCATAAAAGACTAGGGGACCAAGTGGTCCTATTTGAACACAGATTGTTTAAATTAATTCTCGTCAATCAATCATATAGGATACTCCAGTCGAAAAATTAAAATCATTGACTAATTCAAGAGAGCCCAAGAATTTTTTATCTAGTTTTATCTTGCGAATGTGCAAAAATAGACTAAAACGTCACTTTGTACCTCTCGTCGTTAGCGTTCTTAGCTATACTAGCGGCCATTACGCAAACTATATAGCGTTATTATCTTATCACGTTTCATCCGATTGGCAACACTGGCTCTACTGAGTGTCCACAAAATAATCTATAAGTTCAATGATCGGTCCGATTTAAGACTTGTGATGACTTTAGCGATTGTTCGTGATAGGTAGTGATAATGTTTTAATTCATTTCGAACTCAGGGCCGATTTAATTTATGGCGATTTTTTCGTATTGAGATCGTAGACGCTTCGTTTTGACGAGACCGATCATTTCGACCTTCTCGCTAATGCATTGTGAGTTTTTTTGTATAGTAATTTGTCTTCGTTTTAGTTCGGAAATTACGTTGGTGAATACTAGTTAGTGAAAGTGGTATCAATGTATTTCAAATGAATATTATTGCGGTTATTTAATGATTCAACTGATCGTATAATACGCTGCAGAATTTCAACTTCCTCTGAGTGGTTTGCGAGTGAATTTTTCCGTAAAATACTTGACTGATTTCAATCGCATTATTGATTGAAGTGTGCGAAACATCGTATTGTTTGGCAATAATTCTATGTAATACCTAAGGTAAAACAAATCATTTTTTTTAGACGATTTCTTTTTTTTCAGATCTACGATAAAATGAGTGTTATAACTCTTCCAGAGGAACAATGCACGTTCACAGCGAGCGTAATCAATACACAACTTTTGTTCTCGTTGCCGGAAAATTCGCGACATGGAGGTAAATAACTATCCGGAAAATACGTTTTTGGTGTTCTCTCAGTTCGTGAAATGAAGTAATTGAGGAATCTATGGTCCGATCTGGCCGGGTCAGACATGTTATTTCGGAAATGAAATGCATGATAGAGATGTGTTTTTTTTATTTAAAATAACACTTTGACAAAAAAAAAAAAACTACGAAAAAACGTTACACCGTTTGCAGATTAACCGTTAAATAAAAATAGACAAACAAAACGTTTTCATATTTTTTCCATTGAGTAACCATTGGAGTTGTGGTTTATTATTTAATAATAATCCATTGTGATAGCTTACGAAAAAATGTCCTATCTCCTAAAGCCAAATCGCTACCTTAATTTCAAGGGGATTTGATGGGATTTCAGCGGGATTTGGGTTTAAAAAGAAAGCTTTTTTTTTGTCAACGTGTTATTTTTAACCAAAAAACCACATCTCTATCATGCATTTCATTTCCGAAATAACCTATGGCCATAGGTACCTTGGTCCTATAATGCCCTGAAGAAGCCCGAACGGGCGAAAGTACTCGGCTGAATTAAAAGAAAGAAAAAATGGAGAAGACGTCGCCTCGTTATTAACCCCCTCAACCTGCAGAAATGAAAAATAATGATAAACTAGGCCATGAGATCATGAGAAATTAAAAAACCATAGTTAAAATATCAGGATTGAATTTTTACGATGTGGACGGTTTGAAAAAAAATTGGGAGGTTGTAAAATCAAGCATTTGGGAAACACGACTTCTACCGGGGGTGAGTAGGCGGTAACTGAACTGAAATTCTTGGCCGGTAGGTCCGTTATTTCTTGAAATGTGCCTGCTTGCTGGAAAGAACGTGATAATCATACATTCATCTGATTTTTTTCATTTTTCATATGGCAGGTGAAGACGCTATTGTTCTTGACAATGGTGTCCAGTATATACCCGTCTACCTCCAAGAAGGTGCACCTACAGTCAGCTGTTTTTCCGTCAACAACGTCCAGGTTTGACCGATTCGAATTTCTTTAAATCCACTGTCGGCTGCTTGAATCAGCTAAAACTTTAATTTAATGACTGGTGGTTTTTCTAGCAACTTCCCCTCTTGGCCACTTCTCAGCCAATAGTGTTAACAAGCGATCAAATAGTTCCATTCGACGGGGAGAAACATGCGATCATTCAACCTGATCCTGAGCAGAATGTTTCGGATTGTGATAAGAACGATGCCGATAAGTGCGGGTGAGATAAAAATTTCGAAAAATTGAATACGCTTTTTCAAACCATGGCAATCATGCTGCTTGGAACAGAAATCCACTTGCTTCAACTATCAGTGTTAACATTGTATTTTAATCGTTGCAGCAAGGTTATTGTTGTCCATGATGAGCCTGCTGCCACTGCGTCTTTCATTCTTGAACGGGAAGACCTTGTCCAACAAGCTCAGCCCGAAAACGCCGACCAAGTTGATCCACCTGACAATACAGTAAGTGACTAAGTATTGAATTTTCATCACAGCATGAACAGGCATGACAGGCAGTTCCTTCAAAGTGGAGAGTCTAATAAGCAGTTCGTTATCCAGAATTTTTCCTCACAGCGTAGCTTACACCATTTGAGCATCGTCTGGGTAATGTAGACGCAGAGTAGTATTACCGCTGTACTGCTATAATTTTTTTTCAGATAATTTCACACACTCCCTCATTTGTATCGTTTAATTAAATTTTAATACAAATTTAGGACGGTGAGATGATTTTCAAGCATTTTGCAATTATAAAGTAAACTTCTGTTGGGAAAAATTCGATGTGAGAAAGGGGCTCAATGAAATATGGACATTATTAAGGTCAATGAAATATTATTAGGCAGATTTCTTCGCAGATTAAGGCCTGATGTGAATTGCTCAAGTTCCAAGTTTTTAAGGACTCTCGAAATTCGATCATTTTACTCGAAATTGTGGTGTCTGAGCTCTATTTTTTCTTTACTCGTACCAGTTAAAATTTTGTTTCTTTAATTATTCTATTAATTTTGTTTTCATTTTAATTGTTACCGTCTGATATTGTGTTGGGATAAATTAAAATGCTTGTATAGCATTGAGATAAATACTGATAATATTTTGCCTAAAAGGTCTCTTTCGCATAATTCCCTTTCCAGTTAAATTTGCAGAAAAGTGGAAAATTCGAGAGTGGGTAATTTAGCTGGAATCGGGTGAAAACAGGGAAATTCGGGTAATTTTGAAGGAGAGAATCGCTACCTATGTTTGCTATTGTGAGAATTTTCTAAACATTCGTTCATTCAATTTGCAGTGCCCCAAGATTTGCAGCGCGTGCGGATTGAAATTCGAGTCCAAGAAATTGTACAAAAGACATCTACAATTTCACCTGCATGATAAACCGTTCAAATGTCCTCATTGCTCTCAGTCGTTCAACCGCGAGGTAAATTTTACAGACAATATACTATTTTAACGCCATAGAAAGTTAGAAGCTTATCAAATTACACATTTATAAGTTGAAAAATTATAAGAAAACGTTAAGAGGAGTATGTTGAAACCAGTTTTCCCTGCACTGAATATGTAGACCAGTAATATTGATGGATTTTCAAACCAATAGCTGATGGCTGATATTTAGCAGCTCTGCGTCAAAGAGAATAAAAATCCTCTACATAGCTCCACAAATCCACTTCATAGCATTTGCTTAGAGCACATTTATTAAATAAAAATAAACAAAAATAAAAACAGAGCCGAGATGTATTAGATTTAGCAGTACAATGAATTGTTCTCATGAGTGTACAGAAAATGGCCCCAACATTTTGGCTCTATCTACGATTGATGAATGGGCCCTATATACAAACAAATCACATAGGATTTAACAACATTATGCCTTTCGGCTTCTCTATTTCAGTATAATCTTATCCCGCACTTGGCGCTCCACAATGAAAAAGAGCTTTCATGCACAGTGTGCAACAAGAGGTTCAACAGGTTTGCCAGTTTGAAAGCTCACATTGCAATCCACCAGTGCGACGACACTCTTCCATGCCCGGAATGCTTGGAAGAGTTCAGTAGCCAGGTTAGTGCCTTAAATGATTCTTCCGCCTTATCTGAACATTGGAATTTGAATTTTCAAGAGTTGAACCAGCCCTAATGTTGGCAAAAAATACCTGAAATAGTAATTGAATGATTTTTGTCCAATAGTGTGAAGAAAATGTCTAATTACTGAGTCCACACCATTATCCACTGAGTGAAATGATTGATGTGCTAATGTGTTCTTCATTTTCCAGAAACTTCTCGACTCCCACATACAAGAGCATCAGGCGGGCTTTGTTAAAAAACTGCTCAAAAAGCATAGTTGCCCAAAATGTAGCGAAAAATTTGGAACCTACGCTCTAATGAGGGAACACGTCAGTGACGTTCACAAGGTCAGAAAAGCGTTGAAGCAAGATAAATATAAAGCTTTGAAGTGTTTTGATTATAATATATAAATCGCCGATCGGTGTCATAAATTATTTTATTTCACATTAGACACTAAGCTAATTTTAATCAGTTGTTGACTCAACAGACGAAAATTCCGAAAAAATTGCCGAAGAAGCTCAGAAAATACAAGGGCGGCTATGTTTGCGAATTTTGCCAAAAACGCTTCGCCAAACCGAGCCAACTCGAGCGGCACATTCGGATTCACACAGGCGAAAAACCATTCAAGGTGAAAATTTACTAGAGTCTCACTGATATTAGTGTAAATTATCGCAATCATAAAATAATAACAACTTTTTTTCAGTGCGGCGATTGCGGAAAATGTTTCAGCCAAAGGGGAAGTCTTCAAATTCATATGCTCAAGCATACTGGAGAACGGCCTCACGCTTGTAAATTCTGTGACGCTGTATTTACACAAAAAGGTTTGCTATTATGGAAAGAAAATTTTTATTAGCAAATTATTTTTCTGATTACTGACCCTGGCGCTCTCTTAGGAAACCTTAACGCTCACATAATACGGATACATCCCGACGAAAGAGCAACTGAATCGAGACGGAATCGGGTTTGTGAATTTTGCTACTCGACCTTAAAGAGCGAATTGGCCTATAGAAATCATATAATCAAATTTCACCCGACGTATTGTTTCATCTTGAATAAACCGGTGAGTGGATTGAATATTTATTCATTCTGGTTTCATTTTATGGGTTATTTTCACTGTTTTCTGAGCTTTCTTTTTGAATTGGTTTCCAGTCGACGAGCAACGACGTTTCAGACGAAGAAGAAGTGTTCTTAGAAGAAGACGGCGTCGTTGATGATTCGTCTAATAAAGGTTAGTTTGCCCTATGCATGTTAAAGAGAGATTGTGGGTAAACTATTGATAATGTCCTACTTGAGACCTTTTGGTGAACCAACTCTCACTTTTTTATCCTTGGTATTTTTATTGGACAGAAAACGAAAGCAAAACAAAATTAATTTCTGCGCCGGTTGAGCTGGCCTCGGACGACACTCGAGCCAATGAAAAGCGAGAAACCACATGGGGGCGCTCTTCCTCTGGCATCATCAACCGATGCGAATATTGTTTCAAAGTTTTCCGCAAACGAAATTACCTAGTGAAACATCTTAGGAGACATGCCCGAGGAAATTTGCCATATAAGGTAACAATATTCTACGATTCATTCCTGTTAGTGTTGAGGAATTATTTTTATTCTCTAGGGTATTATTGGTTGATTGGCTGAGCAGTTTGCCCCTTTGAGCATCATTCTAGCATTGTAGAACCACTAGGTCTTTGTAGCTTCTACAATCTGAGGAAGCCCAGACTGGTGAAAGTGCTCGACCCACGATTTTATATTGATTTTGTTAACCAGCGTTCGTGCGAACTCCAGACTACTAGAAGTTCTTCAAATCGCACACAAGCAGCTCGATCTCGGAATTTGGAACTCTCTTGCAACTTGTGCCCCAGCAAGTTCAATGGCGACGAGGAATTAGAGACTCATGGGTATGCAATCAATTTACAAAGCCTGCATTACAACAACCCCAATGTGGTGTTTGCATGAATGCAACAAAAGAAGACAAGACGAACAACATCATGTTCGTTGTCCCGATCACTCTTGCAGCGCTTGATTACACTATTGTCAAAAGTTGGTGTCTCTATTTGATCTTCCTTTTTTTACACACCATCGTAGCCGTTTATCCATCGTAGTTATATTGTCCTCATGTAAATCATCTTGGCAAATGGATGCTTGCTTCACTCTCATCAAGATACCAGTTAACATGTAGATTAGAAGTCAATTGAAAACTTGACTAAATCCAAATTGAACCTTCAAGTAACTCCAAAATAATGAAAACCAAAATAAGAAATTAAGTTCTTCAAGGACAGGTAAATCAGTTTCCCGTTGAGTAACTCTGGTATAAATATACGCACAAGCTAACAATAATATAAGATTACCTAAAGAAGATAACAAATTTACAGCACACAATGAAAATCAAATCAGCACCTATCGGTTCATTTTATAGGCAACATTTATTAAATACCTCCTCCTATACTGATTTCAGTAGTTATTCAAGTACTTCAACAAATTGCTGCTAGAGTGCCGCTCGGGACTATGTACATGATCCTCTGGCCCTGGCCTATCCTTGTACGATGAATCACAAGAGCTGCCCACCACTGCTCACTAAATTCCCGCAAAACATCAGAAAAGCTACTTGAAAATTTACTATGGTCTATGTTTTTATTTTTCTGGTGTAAAAGTTAATTTTACAATACATATTTCCACGTTTTAGTGGCATTTTCTGTCAGATAACGATAATTTTTTTCTGTCTCGCGATCTTTTTTCTGACTCATCTTCCGGGCGACACAGTTACCCATCATTTCTTATTCGTTTTTTTCTACCATGGGTGCTCAAACAATCTGACAAACAGTGGCAATTTATTTGTTGCGCAATCCACCTACAACTGTTAAAAAAGCGCTGACTTTCATGCCCAAGAAAACACCCCATTCCAGCCAATATTAATATTACAGTGGAAGAACTGGTAGCGGAATTTATTAGCCCTGAAGTCACAGTTTGACTCAGCTGGACCTTAATAATGTCATAATTCTCCATAACTATAATTTTATTGATAACAGTTGTTCGTTTATGTACGAACTTCAATTTTCGATTAATGAATGGATCGATAGCGATGTAACATGATGGTCCTATTTTACAGAAGGGAAAATCATGCTTCAAATGGGACTCAGTGTGAAAACGCGATAGTGAATGAGAAGCCTCAACAGGACTTGATTGCATCAGAGGTACCTTCTTACACTGAAGCTAATTTGCTGCCGGAAGCTGTCCCTGAAGCTATTCCTCAACCAACCACCAGCTCGACTAGTTTCCTGGATGATTCATCTTACAAAAAAGCTACAGTTCTCATCTCCAACGATGGTGAGATATTTTATAATTAGCCCAGTGATTCCACCATTTGCAGCGAGCTCATTTCTATATCATCTTTCAGGTACAGTGGAACTCATCTTGGACGAGAGCTCAAAATATTCGGTCGCCGATGATGCGAAAGCGGACTCTCTAAATCTAGAACAGTCCGAAGTTTTAGTTCAAGAAGTGATAGAAGAACCCTCGCGCGAAAGTTTGGACATTCTATTGCGGAAGTTTAAATGCGACCATTGCAATCTTGCGTTCAAACAGAAAAGCCACTGGAAGGAACATTTAAGAATACACACGGGAGAAAAGCCGTTCACGTGCCATATCTGCAATAGGTAAGTATTCATCAAATTCGACTGGAATGAACTGTAGTGGAAAATGCGTCAGGAATGAAATCGAATGAGTGGGAGAACCAGGCACCAGAAAAAGCTAATTCTGTTGGAAATGGAAAACGCTGCAGTTTTCTCGATCAAGATAAACATTGCTCAAGTGACTTCCTTTTTTTTTTGTTAGCCGAGGATCTGACATTTCCCCCATAACAATTATATGACAGATAACCATATTAAAACAATACACAATATTTTATCTTCAACAGACTGCAAGACATAAAAACATTTGTATCGAATTTTTACCTTAAAAATTACCGTATCAATTTGGGTTTTGCTAACATCAAAAGGGCGACAGAATTTTTTAATTAGATTTTTGGATTCTGCTTGCCTTGAAATGTAAAACTTCAAATTTGGCGGGGTGGACAATTTTTTTTCTTGGACAAAGGATTATTATTGAATAATAAACCAATAGTGTTTTCAAATCTGAATGCAAATGTCTCATCAACGAGTAATCGTCGTTTTCCTTTGCAGGAGCTTTGCTTCAAAAAGCGGCCTGTCGGTCCATGTGCGGACTCATAGTGACGTGCCCGCGTTCAGTTGTACAGACTGCGGTCAGGCATTTTCAACACAGCGTAGCCTTAAGCGACACTCGGAACTGCACGTCCCCGGGTTCAACTATTCTTGTTCCGTTTGTTCGAAACCGTACAAAACCAAATTCTCCTGGCAGAAACATTTGTCCACGCATTTGAAAACGACGCATGTGCGTACTATTAAATTATTTTCACTTCTGGTATTCGATACTTCCAAATTTTAATCATATAGCTTGTTCAGGTGACCGAAAAAAGAAACGATCCTGGTCAGAATTTTCGTGGGAAAGATTCACCTGAAACGTGTCGGGCCGATGACAAAACTAATTCGGACGACATCAAAAAGACAGATGTCACTTACCAAGGCGACTGGAGCTATATTCTTCAATCGGCTCAGCAAGGACAGCAGTTAAATCGTAAATGACTTATTAACTACCTATTGTAATATTTATATTCAGGGAAAAGCAAATTTATGTGGCTTGAATCGATCAAATATTGTTCCAGTTCTTGCCAACCCGGCGAATCACAAGTCGACTTCGACGATTCCGAACGATCAAAGTGCACCAAATGAAGTGAGTGGTCTTACCAATTGCTGTCTTTACACATGTCCTAGCTGGCCCCTGATCGTCCGACCTTAGCGGTCATCACCCGACTTCGTCTAGTAATTAATAATCTATTGAATCTGGTCATTGGTCCCAAATGGACAGTCGCACAATACAGACGGTCCATAAATGCTGGGCGATTCCATTTTTTCGTGCCTCTTGGCGTTCTCTAATATGACGCACATTTTGATCATGCGGCCCACGTATCACTCGTCCAACTTTGCAACTCTGTTGATCGCACAATTGAGGCCCAGCTAGGACAATGTGTCTCTCATGAAGGTAGCTACAAGCAGAAGTTAATGGTTATTATGTCTGGTGGAGTGTAAAAGGCTGCAAAAATATTATAATTGATATTTTTCTCTAGGTTCGACTGAACGCTTTGAGAAGTACGAACCAGTTGTTCAACACTTTGAACGACCAAGCCTTCGATGGTTGCGTCTTCCTTCAAGTAAGTTTTTTCGATGTATTGAATCAATTAATTGTAGAAAAATGGGACTTGAAAGATAATATTTTCCAGTTATTCGCATTTTCAGTCCCAGAAGTGAGCCTGGATACATTGTAGTTCTGGAAGGGATATTTCATCTTAATCTCGGAACACTACTACGTTTTTTATCTTCATTTGTATTATCCATGGATCTTACTACATTTTTTCTCATAAAAAATATTACAAAGAGGGATCCCATTCCCCTCCACATTCCCACGCCAGCCCCATTCCAGTTACTTTTGGTTACCCCCTTGTTCACACTATTGTATTACATTTAATGTCAAACACACACCATACATTAAACCACCATTTGTGTGTTTACATTATGCCACAACCGTATTAAATTTTATGCCTTGAAACGTAGAACATCGAATTTTGTGGGGGATTAGAAATTTTTTTCTTGGGCGATTACAACGATTCATTATTGCATAATAAAACAAAATGTATTACTTCTGGATTGCAGAGCAGCGAAGACCTTCATGCTCAGAGCGCTTGGCTTTCGGAGCAAGTAGCGCTTCCAGCTCAGCCGCAAGCAAACACTCACCGCTGCGAGCTCTGCAATGTCTGCTTTGACTCTTTAGTCGACCTGTCCATCCACAAAACGACGCATATTCAGGGCAAGCTCTCAACGTGCTCCAATTGCGACAAACCTTTTAGCTCCACGGAAGAAAATGAGGTACATTCTAATGCTTGATTCGTTTTTCTTGCACTTGCCTGAACTGGAGTTGAATTTTGCGATCGTTTTCAGGAGCACGCTAAAAACTGCTTCCCTCGAGCCGCCAATATGCGCGATGACGACAGCAATACATCAGAACCGAGTTTACCTGTTGGTTATTCTTCGTCAAGACTTCGCAAGTGAGTGAGATTTAAATCTAAATAAATATCGACAGGCCTGATAGTTTATTATCATAATTTTGGGTCCGGGGTTTTTCAGCTCTTGGTTTTTCACGCTCACTTATCACATTCTTTAGCCCTTCCAGTAATTTTCTTCCCATTTATGTCGATTCTTTGCATGATTTTTTTATTTATATTCTTTATTTTCCCCTCCAGGTGCAAAGAATGTGAAATCCATTTCATAACAGCTAGCGACCTATCGCTCCACGCCAACTGCGCGCACGGAGCGAGCGTGTGCAAAATTTGCGGCGAATGGTTCGACTTCGCTCACTCGCTTGAAGTAAGAAGGCCAAACTTGTGCTGTAAATTTCATGCGTTTTTAATCAATATTGAAATATTATTAATTAATTAATATACATTAATTCAACATATATTAAAAAATGCACAATTTATGTATCCCACTTATTTCAATTAGGCCTTTGATTTTTCATAAAAAAACGGTTATGTAAAATTTCAACCGGAACCCACGTTTTGCTCTGATTCTAACTTCGATTGATTCTAAATTGAAATTTGTCAATATGCTCACACAGAACCGCGATCGTGACGAAAAAAAATTCCAAAGCTAAAACGGCAAAAGTCTGAAAATCGAAAAAATTCGACTAATATTATTAATTGTAAGATTTTGATTGTTTTAACTTCAAATTCGAATTGTACGTCTAATTTCCTATAAGAATGAGTAATAAAATAAAATTTAACAGTACTGTAAGTATTTGAAACGAATTTTCAAAGTTGAAAACATAAAAACGTGTAGTAATAAAACTGGTAAAAACTGAAAGATGTTGTCAAATTTCTGTGGTTTTGACGTCAAATTCGGGTTCAGCAATAAATTTCCTAGAAGAATAACTTCGAAAATTACTCGAAAACGAAAGTTTAATTTTTCCCCAGCGGAGCTCGAAGTTTCGGCCGGTGAAAAACTCGATTTACAGAAAATAATTTCTCTGGCTCTGTTTAAATTTTTTTCACCAAATTTTTTGCTATGTACGTGTGTAAGACGTTCAAATGAAGACTCCTGCATAATAAAACAATTGATTCTCATAAAATTTGACGCCGAAAATCACAGTTAAAGTCCAATTTTTGAGCTTTCAGAAACTGATTTTTTTGGACCACTTGCAGATTTTTCCGGGAAATAAAAAAAATCACAAAAATACATCTTGGTAAGACACAACTTTCCTAAAAATTTCAGATTTTTATCTGCATTGAGAGTGGAGTAAAAATTCGTTAACTGATCGGTTCAAACAAATCGCAGGGGTACCCCTTGGATTTTTCACGAAAAATTTTTTGTAATCGATTTCGCTCAAATTCAGCATAATGATAGTTTATGATGTGTATATCAATAATATATGGTTCATTCTTTGTTTCTTTCGCACTAAATAGATGAAAGGAGCGTGTAAAGTTGAAAAATGTCATGTTTTTGTGTATAGTCTACTAATATTGTTGAATAACGCAAAAACGGTTGAAAAATGGATAGGTACATTACATTGGGAAAATGTGCACAGTTAAATTACCTATCTTTTGATACATTTAAACATCTGAATTGACGACTTTTTAAGTTACAAATCTCGGAAAACTTGAAGTTGGCAATGTTATCTCGGCTAAAACTTTGCACAAGTTGCAAACCCACTACTTTGTAACAATTGCACTACGTGCAATACCCACCACCTGCATAACAAATTATATGCCCCCCCCCCCGGGAAGCGTGGGGGGCGGAGCCTCCCAACAGGGAGTAGGGCGGCGGAGCGCCAGGGGCATTCAGACCCTAGTATATATATAAAATTATACATGATATAATTTTTATATAATATACTGCACAGATTACATACCTATATAAAATTATACTTCATGTATTATAAGATTATATATACATTTTTTTAAATGTTGATTTGACAATTTTTTTTTTTACAGATTCACGAACAGCTATACCATAGGGACGAGAGTTCAAAGTAAGCTTACCATTTGATTGCAATGAGTGTCTAACGTTGAGAAGAAGAAGAGAAGAGATTCTTCCCTTGCACTGTCATAATTTTTAGACTCTTTTTCTTCTCACATTATTCAATACAATAATCGGGTGTTTTATAATCTTATAGCTTCTACTTTTTACTTATTTGTGATCTGTTTTCAGGTGTGCCACTAAATTAGATGCACCAATAAAACGCCCCGGTGACGAAAAGGTGAACAGATATTTTTTCTTTCCTCTCAAAGCGGCATTCGTGAAGTTAACGTTGTTGTGGCCCTAAATGCGCGTATAAAATAGTTTAATCTTAGAGAATATGATAGACGTATTTTTATATTAAAAATCGTTCTATTTTCCAGTCTATTGTCTTGGACGTTCAAGAAAACAGCGATGATACTCGCAATAGGTGAGCTGAAATAAATTCTACCTTAAAATTCAAACACTTCAACAAATGAACTCAATCTAGTTTATTTATATTGTATTTTCGTCTATATTTCTACGTAGCATTGATACCGTTCTATTTGACCTCTTACTTTCAGAAAATCCGATCTGTCGGAAGAGCGGCAAGAGTTGAAGCGGAAAAGAGGGATCGTTCGGACTCTGACCGAAGCCGAACAATTAGCAATTGCTAGAGAAAGTCCCAATTCTCTTTCTGAACGTGTACTGCAACAGTCGATCCTGGGGCACATAAGAACTAAAATTGAAAAGGTAATCCTATTATAATATGCAGAGGAGTGAGTTGTTATTTTATTTTCCTCGTCCAGTCGAGTGCTTTCGCCCCATCAAGCATCTCCAGGGCAATTCGTTTGATGCCAGAAGAACTAAAAATGCTGCGACAGATGTGAAAAAATCAAATAATGATTCTCCGATTCCTCTCTCAACTCTGTGCAGTTTTCACGCTATTCAGTATAATCAAGTCGCACAATTTTCTATTAGCAGAGCGGCGAGAAACGGGTTGCCGAAACTGTGGAACATGCCAACCAGTGTAAGTACTGTCCGAAAAGTTTCCGCAAACCGTCCGACTTGGTTCGCCACCTTCGCACGCATACAGGCGAACGCCCTTATACCTGCCCAGCTTGCAAGAAATCATTTTCGATCAAATCCACGGCCAAGAATCACATACAGATACATTTGAGAGAGCACGGCTTCAAATGTCATATCTGCGGTAATGAGTTCGCTGCCATCGGAAGCCTCAAAGTTCACATGAGGTTGCATACAGGTAAAAATTAAAGTTCAGTTCAGCAGGTGACATTTTTTAATTGAACGTGAATTTCGTTCTTTTTTACTTTCATTTTTACGTAGTAAACGGTGGTCGTCCGAACTATCTCGTTGATCCTTTAAAGCCTTTTATTCTCCACTGATGGCCTCTACTTAGAACTGGACGTCTGGCCCAATTTTACCACAATGGACCCACTGAACCGCTGTCAAGCGCAGTATCGTTTCTATTTGTCATAACGTCTCCGAATTTTCAACTTAGAGTAATTAATACGCTGGCGCATTTCCAGGTTCAAAGCCATTCACTTGCGACTTCTGCCCTGCCAAGTTTCGCACTTCTGGGCACAAAAAATCCCACATGTCGTCGCACGCGAAGAAGGATAAACTTGAGAAAGAAAGGGAATCTTTGATCCAAGCTGAGGAGACGGCTGTTTTCCTGAAGAAAACATCGATTTCGGCCAACCAACATGCGGAAATCAAGTATAGGAACGAGCAGAAGCAAGATTCGCAGCCAATACAGTCGCAGTATTTATTCTCATTGGACGGGCAGCTTACCTTCAGCGACCGCGGTTTGGTCGAAGACGCCCCTAGCGGACAGCAATTCTTCCTGAAAGAAGTAAAACAGCCGCACCCTGGTGACACTGCTGCGCATTTCATCGTAACAATGGGCGACGATATTAATTACCAGGAAAACATCCAAGAACTTTTGGAATCAGTGCCGACATTGGACGATCCAGACGGAAGGTTGCAAGAGCTGGATTTGGATCTCGAGGCGCCCTCCAAAGTTCAGGTGATTTCCCACATTTTGGCCCCATTATTCGATTATTTCCTTGTAATTCCAAACATCGACGATTTATTCGCTACAACAATTTTTTTTACAGTTGGACGAAGTCGCCGAGGGAAACTGCTTTTCGTGTAAAGTAAGTTAACTTTTGGTATAAATTAGTTTTCTCTTTATGAAGACCTTGGTTCACCTGGGGAGTACTTAATATCGCTGACTTTTGTTGATTTACTTCGCAGGTGTGCAAGCAAAATTTCGCCGATAAAGGAGCCCTGGACGTGCACGAGCTGGTGCACGAATTCGAATCTGACGAATCGTTGAAACCTAGCGACGAATCCGACATCAAACAGATTCCCTCAACGTCGCTTGACCTTGCTTCAGTGGTTCATGAATTCTTCTCGTTCCCGACGCTGTAATATATATCTTGAACCGTTTTCAAAAAGCTTTAGCTTTTCTGTGTGTTTTTGGTGGTAACGTTACTTTTTGTATATTTATTTCGCTAGACGAAAATATTTTCAAACGGCTCTTTCGTTTGATAAATTTACCCTCTTCATCTTACTCTAATGAATCAGGCGCTGGAGCGTTCCAATATATCTTTGCGTTATCCAATTTTTTCAATATTCCCCGCCAAACTTCATTTTTAGCCTTTACGATGTCAGTGCTTATCGACAAGAGGCCAATCGCCCTTCAGGAGAGTCTCCCTTGTTGCAAATCTCAGCGCCACTGGTGGCCATCTATAGATCTATGCAGACCTGTAGAGATTGGCGTCTGAAAACTAAATCTGTTTTATCCTCCGTGCTTAGTCAGTTTTTTTCCTTTTTTCCCAAATTCATAAATTATTAGAAATATTGCTTGCATGTCAGAGATCGAAGAAAAAACCAAGTAAATCTCGACGCGTAAATCGACTGTCGCCAAGGACCTGTTAAAGAACAACATTCATAATTCCTCCCGACCATGAATAGCTTTCGAGTGACGTTTATCAATCGAGCAAGTCGATTTAGCGATACAAGGCAGTTTTCCATATTCACTGCTAGGTAGCGCTATTTATGTTTTATCTCGGCTTCTAAAGTTGATGACCGAGCATTTCAATCAGCGTCAACTTATTCATTGGCTTCATTGAAATTCATGAACTTCATAGATTTGGATCAACGAGTCGTGAGATTATGAGTTGGCGAATAATTTATGGAATTTTGAGAACGAATCCACAACCTGGATTGAATGAATGCTGGAATGTGAGGGAACAACGCAGAAAATTGGCGCTCACGAAAAGAGAACTGTATTATGTACAATATTAACAGGAAATGTACATTGAAATAAATTTGGAAATTCAATAACGGCTTTCTTTTCCAAATTCATTATTCCTTCGCAACCAATAATAGTTTTTATCACAATTAGTGTGAAAACTATTGACGAATTTTTCATATTGGTATATAGAATTTTCCGATATCAGGTTCACCGGAAAAAATCATATACACTTTTAGCTTGTATTCAGATTACATTAAAAAAAATTAAAAAAAAACGCTGCAAATGATTGTACAGTGGCTTAGTATCCCTTTGCTTCAATAATAATTTAAGAAGACTCGGTATCCATTTGTGAAAGTAAATATTCCGAACATTTGTGAACGTTCCCACTGAAAAAAATATTGGTAACTATGGGGAAAAAACTCCGTAGCAACTATTGTAATTTTAATCACTTTTATTTTTCTTAATTTCCAAATTAAAAGCTAACGTTAAAAAATACGAACTTTCTCCCCCTTGAAACCCCCCAAAAATACCCTTAAAATTGAGGTAGCGATTTGGCTAAAAAATTGAGCCATTTTCAGACCAAGATTGATTTTTGGTGACAATATCAAGAATTTAGCTTTAATAGTTTCATCAGAAAAGTGTTGACGGCGGACGGACGGATTTCTGTTAATGTGATATTCAGATTCTACATGCCTTTAAACGTAAAAAATCCAAATTTCAAGGGGGGGTGGTTAGAAAAATTTTGGGCAATTACAATGGTTTATTATTGGATAATAAACCAATATATGTGGTGGAAAAATAATCGGCTACCTACCACGATTGCGACTTTACCTGACGTGCCACTTTTTATTTAAATTTTACTCAAACAACATCAGATGGCATCACTGACTTATCGATAATCCCCTAGCGGCTCAAAAGTGTACCACCTGCCCGAAAAAGGAAGGTCGGCGCATATCGGAGGAAAGTTCTGCTTTGAATTAATGAAGAACCACACTGTGATTTTTGTCAGAAATTTCGAGACAATCTCACTTGTGTTGCAACACTGCCGCACGGGGGAGTAGCCAAAATCGAGTATTAAAGCTGATTTTTTGATAGATAAAATTATTTCATTTTATTTTCATGATTGTTTTCAATTATAGCAAAGCGTTATCCTCGGAGGTCGAGCGCGGGCAGCGCTATACATTGTATAGCTATAGTTTTTGCCTGAAAACAGTGAGAAAAGGTAGTAGAACCAAAGAGTGGGGGAGCTAGCGTTTCCTTCGACGTTATTTTGTAAGTGTGAAACAGGCCTAAGAAACGTATCATAGCAAGAGCAATGGAACGCACCTCATACAAAGAAGCGGTCGTTTATTGACAAACGCTATTATCACTCTGAACTTAATCTGCACTGACATGGATTTCATCCGGCAGCCAATCTTGTAAATAGGCCTATTAGGATCTTCAAGTTCGAAAAATCAGCAATGCTCGTAAAAAAAAAAAAAAAAACTACGTTGACGAAATTTTTAGAACGGTAGGAAAGAATTTAATTATAAAATCACAGATTAAAACCTCTTGACTAGCTCCCACGAGCTGAGACCGACGACAGCTCTTGTTCGCAGGTCGTTGATGTATTTCAGCAATATGTTCGAATGTTTGACGGGGAGTTGTTCAAAACTTGCAGCATCCATCATGAGCAAACGGCCGCCGGTGATTTCCTGCGCAGGGAACACGGTGTTCAAAATTAAATACAGTTCAGGGCAAAAAAAAAATTGATATTCATTGGAAATTTACTGGTCATTTAGTTCCCATCTTCAACCCTCATTAAAACGTGCTCCAGCATTGAATTTCTAATCGGGCAATGATCGCCATGATATCGCTTGTATAAATAGGGCTTTAGACCGATCGTATCATAAGTTGAAAGATTATTCAACTGTTATCCTTCAAATGGTTCACTGAAGAGGGAAGGCAGGAAAACATCGATGGTAACCTCCTCCAAAACTGAACCGCTATGAACACTCTCCATCCAAGAGGTCCATCAGCACTTTTATCCCAGAGTTCCAAACATCGATGGTGAACAGTGATGGTGCGGCGTACTGGAAGCACCCTTAGAATTCTATGCAAACTTATCGAACACAATTGTGCACTATTGTACGTACCAAGTTGCGCAACTCTTCGACAATCGAGGGAGTGAGTTTTTTCAATTTATTCAAACACTCATGATGTGGCCATTCCAAAGCTCGGCTGTCATCGTCCGTAGATTTACAGGTAGGCTTCTCATTTTCAGCACGCTTCGGCCGCTTGTTCGCTTCTTCGTCAGCTGGTTCATGCTTGACGGTTACGTTGAGAGGCGATGAAGCGCGCGATTCTCCGCTTTCCGACTGCGTCGAGGAGCGTTTGCGTCTCTTGTCCGCCGCAGAAGCAGTCGAAGCCTTCGAGTCTGGACGGGTCGGGAGGAAATTTTGATGAAGCGGAGGAACGTAGATGAAATTCGTCGGCTGCTCTTTACAGTCTTCTTGGATTCTAATTCGGGCGACTGCGTTTTTTCCAGCTTCATCGATGAATTTCCTGGAATATATGAGGAATCGATGAGCGATTTTGATCGAGCAGATACAAAACATTAATATAGAAAAATTAACAGAATAGAAAAAATTAATTAAAAAATATATAGAAATAAATATAAACGAGGAAAAATATAGATGAATAACAAAAACAAATAAATAATATATTAATGCAGAGCAAGGAAGTAAACTGACCATAATTTTTCCGGATTGCATTCATCGTCACTGTCAACAGCGTTCACCCTGTAGACAATGCACATAAGAATTTGTCGATCGAATGACATAAATTTCACTTGATCTAAAATACTTACGGCTTCCTCATCCCAGTGATTTTAGATTGAAGCCTGTCACTAAGTAGAGGGCCTTCTTTCAAATGCTTGTTACTATAAGGGCATTCTTGCTCAGTCTGGTGATAATCGGACGTCAAGCCGCTGTAATTGCCTTCGCCGATACATCCCGCCGTAGGGCATTTGGATTGGAGGAGTTCGCGTTGAGCTGGAAAACCAATAAAATGATCACACCAAAAGAACCAAGAATTTTACACCATATAACAACCGCTTGGAGAATTTTTTCAAAGAGTAAAACTATTGAGACCAAGTTAACCAACATTTTTATCAAGTAAAAGATTCAGTTTCAATGATTTAATTTACAGTTAAAGCACATTTGGGCGCCATTCTTAATTTTCACTTACAAGGCGGTCCTTGAACGGGGTGGCCGCTTTTCTGACCATATCCGACCGGATGAATGTCGGGCGAATCGTCGTCGCACCAGAATCCAAAGTGGTCTGGGTAGCCGTCGAAGGCGATTTTTATCTGATAAGGAAGAACTTCGCGGATTGTGGCGACGCGCAAATTGTGCGGCACTCTTTTGTCGACGACTTCGAGCTTTGTACCGACAACGAAATCAACCGGCGGTCGAGTGAGGAAGGCCAATTTCGGAGCTGGCTTGGATTCGGTTTTTTTCAGGTACTCGTCCCAAGAGAAGGATTTTTCATCATAGCCTGCGAGAGATATTGTCAATGAGAATATGAATGAAATTTTTTCATTGTAGACTATTTCCGGTAAAAGAAAGATTGGCGAAAATAGAAAATAACTGCACAAGTTCCTCTACAAAATTACAGAGAGTGAAAAAATAATTAGTAATTATTTCGATACATAGAAAAATTTATATAGCAAGATAATGCAATAATGCAAAATAAAATAAAAAGTTACAGAAATTAACTATCCGGGTAAGTCGCTTATGTCCACGATTGTGCGGAGGTCCTAGTACTGAAAACCCTTATTCCAGAAAAATACCTTAATGAGAATATCAAGAATGGGAATATTGAAAATGAAAATATTGAAGATTAAAATATTGAAAATAAGAATATCGAGAATGAGAATATTGGGATTGAGAATGAGAAAATCGAGAATAAGAATGTGGGAATGAGGTTACGGAGAATGGGAGTGTAATTACGTATCAGTGTACAGAATAAGAGTAGTGAGGTGGGATTGAGAATTGCAAATAATGGAATCTACACCAAACATGCAATGTTTCATATTCACTTTATAGAAAAAAAAAGCTTTAAGGTCAAGTCTCAGATTGTTTTTGAAATGGAATCAAAAGAATTATCTATCTATCACTGAAAGATATTTTCTTACCACTGGGGGGTGTCAATATTCGATTTCGCTCCTTACACCAACCGACCGGATGAAGGTAAGGGCTCGTTACGTCAACCCAGTAATCATACACGTCGCTCCACGAGTCGAAATGAACAAGGACTCTGTTGAAAAGGACGCTTCTAATGGTAGCAACGCAAGTGAGGTGGGTGTTTTTTTTATCGACAGCCTCCAGCTTCATATTGACTTTGAACATGTTCGTCGTCGACTGAAACACAATTCGCAAATTACCCATTGTTAAAAAAATAAAATAAAATAAACGAGCAGCTGTAAAAATGTCAAATAATGAATATTTTTTGTAGTCAATTACAGCCGAGAGGATGAGGTGAAAGAAAAACGTGAGAGTGTAATTTTGCCTTAATGGGTATGGGTCTTCTACTTCGGTATGTTCTGTGTTAATGAAATTGAAGTAATGAGTAATTTCATACTAAACCCATCAGACGTGATGCAAAGAGGCCAATAGTGGGGAAAGCGCTCTTAAATACACTAGACAAGTTACTCCTCCTTCTCTTGATCACTTTATATCGAGTGAGCCTTCTATTTCCAGTTTAAAGCCACAGGATAGCGTACTAATATGTTGAGAAAAGTAAGGAGCGGCTGGTGCTTACGTTTCCAGGACGACAATAGAGAAACCAAGCTAGAGGAGCAGGCTTGGACTTCCTCGTCTTGTGGTACACTTCCCATTTGAAACTCTTCTTTTTATAACCCATAGGCGGCTCGAGGGGGTACCCCTTCCGCTGGCAGAATCCGCACGGGAATATGTTCGGACTGTGGGAATACGTCCAGAAGTCGTACCGATAAGGGTAGCCGTCAAAATGGATTTTCAACCTGTGTCCTGCACAGCGCAATATTGGCAAAATTAATTTCCAAGATGGAAAGAAGGCAATTTACTCTAAAGATAATTCATTGGAGATTCACGGCGACTGCAACTGACAATATTCCTTGTAATTACCAGAAACATCACCGATTGTGGCGACGCAGATTTTCGACTGCCGTTCAGGATCGATGGCTTCGAGTTTGTAGCCGATTTGGAAAGGGTTGGGGCCGGGGGCGAAAAGGGGTTCGCTGAAGAGTTTTATATTAGCCGGCCTCGACTCTGTCACCATCAGGTAGTCGGCCCATTCAAACGGAATCCCATCAACGGAATACTGTGGAAAAATTAAAGGTACTTCATCGTGTACGAGTTCACTGATGACAGTTTAAATTACTCTACCTCAACTAAACACTCTGGGAGAAAAAATTTGAATGAATAATTTAATAATGAATGAAAAATTCAAAGATCGAATTTTTGGTTCAAGGCGAGCAGCATCATTTTCAGCAAAAATTCGTCACAAAAAATAAAATATTTTATCCTTTTTGTTTCTATGAATAAAATAAACGACCAGTTACTTCTAAATTCTAATTTGAATTCTACGGCAACGTTTTGAAAGATCGTTGCTTCTCCAAACTTATTGGAACCAAATCAAAACCATCATAATATTATGATTTTATCACATAACTAATAGTTAAGTCTCAAGTGAAAAAATCATAATAAATGGATGTGATTCGGTTCCAACAAGTCTGAAGAAGGAAGAAGCAATCTTCTGAAACATATTTATAACCATAAAAGGAGGAGATTACTTTGACTGGTTGAATCCCGACTGTTTTTCTTCAGCAACATAACAAGGCTATCGCCAAAATATTGATTTGAGTAGCCATCAGCTGATATAAAAGGTGAGAGAATCTCAAGAACAAGTTCAAAGTACTTAAATAGGTTATCACGGAATCAATCAACTTCGATGAGAATATTTGACTAACCTCGTCATTCTTCAGTAGATGATCGGTTTCCAGATCGAGGGAATAAAGGTAAGGGGGAATTCTCACAGATAAATCGTCCGTTAGCTTTTCTTCCTTCACAGGAGTAGTTTTAGTCAGGATGTCTATGCTTTTCAATTTTATTTTTGGCACGTTCGTCTGAGATTTTTCAACTTCTTCGCATTTCATTTCATCGCTTGATTTATCCAATTCTTCGCCTGGGACTTTGCGTTTTTTCATCTTCTCCGGACCTTCGATGTCTTTAGGTTTTTGATTATCGTCGGAAACGTCTTGCGGGAGAAGTCGTCGTTTTTTGTTGGATTCCGGTTCAGGCGAACACAAATCAGCAGCCGCAAGCTCTTCTTGTATTTCTTTTCCGATGGTTTCATGTAGCTTGGACATTGCATCGTAGCAGAACGTGCTGCAAATATTGTCGCTCAAGTATTCGGAAAGAAGGCCGTAGCATTCGCACATAACACAACAGTAGATTTCCGCTGGGTCGCGACTAGCGATTTTTTTCAGACCTGGGAAATATCGAATGGGTTAAAAATAGAAGAATATTTCACCAAATTGATTTCATCTAAAGCTTTCACTAGAGAAGTATGAACATTGAAGGTTTTCTCGACTGACTGATGGGATCGGAATAATTACCATCTTCAGGGTCGACGTAGTAAGAAATCTTGTTCTCCAAAGAGGACTCGCTCAACAGAATCGTTCCATGCTCAGTAGCAGTGAACTGTAACAGATAAAAAAAGTAAAAATTAGGCTGCCTTTACTAAGGGTTTGGAGCCTTGGTGATAACAATGATAAGGTAAGCGCTAGTTTCATCAAAAAATTTGGAGACCCTCCTATGGCTCGAAGAACTAATAATTAAATAGGAAAATCTAGAAAATCCATTAAAATGGAGAATTTCATTAAAAAATGAAAAAAGTTAATCAACCTTGAGAGAACTTCCAGGTAATGTTCCAACGTTGTTTCCGTCCCAAACGATAGTCTTCATTACGATACGTTGCTTAAAACCCGGAAGACTCTTAAGGCAAAGTGCAGTTTTGGGATGGCCCGATTTCAAGAAGTCAACCCTCGGCTCGTTTGTTGGCAACGATTTTGGCTTATGGCAGTCCTTCCGTTTACGACGCTCGGCAGAGCCTCGATGCTCAAGAAGAGGAATGAACGGCGGCTCCTTGCTAATTTTACATTCCTTATCAACAGGAGCGGACAAGGTTTTTTTGGGCTTTGAAAACGACAGTATGTTCGTCTTTCTGAGCGCCGAGACTTTTGGTTCTTCCATATCTGTGAAAATACATAAGAGAGTGTACACGTAGACTATAGTTTATTAAAGATCTGCATCAAAATAGGTCCTATTGGTCCTCTCTACATTTTAATGTAGAAACATTCTTGAAATAACATTACTGTTTGTCGGGTAAAATGAAAAATATTCAATTAAAGAGGAATAAATACAACAAAATATAGTAGAATTGAAATAATATTATTTGGATTATAATTAAAATATATTTTGTAATTGAATATTCATTTATTTAGTTTATATTTCTTTGTATAATTTTACAGAATTCACATATTTATTCTATTAGGTTGACAGCACTGTCTAGTCGCCATTTTCTTAGCCAGTTTTGTATTCTATGTATCAGTCAGTCGTTCTATTGATAAAATCGGTCATCATTTTTTCGCCCCATTTCGCCCTCAAAATCACCATAAAAAAAAAATAAACCATCAACTACAAAAAAAAAACATAGATGCAAAAACAAAAAAGTTGAAAAAATAAAACATAAAAAATACCATTTTTCTTTAATTTATTTTTTATAAAACTCGTTTTTTTTTTCTGATGGAGGGAAAAATATTTGTCCCAGTATGAGCAACGAGGGCGTCCCATGGTGGGGTTTTGGATATTATAACCCCAAGGGGACAAGGAGTGTCAGAGCAATATACAGAATGACACTTGCCATTAGCTACCGCATAGATGCATACCTGCCATCTCGTCCTGCTTCTCCGTGTCCACGTCACATGGTCTGTTCAGCGTTGAATCGTCATCTTTTGAGTCACCATTTCTCGGTGCAGCTTCTTCAGAAAAAATTCCCTGTTGATTTTGCCCCAAGTTACCATTATCGGGCTCGTTAGCATCAGCTCTAGATGACACAGTTTCGTCTTGATCCTTCCCCGTGTCTCGAGTTTCTGGACTATTATTTGAACTATCATCCTTTGTTTGAAGAACAAAGGGGATTTTCAATACTTTTGTATTCAAGGAGGCGACGTCGACGGATTTTTCATCTTTATGAGCACCAACATTAACCGGTTGTGCTGCAAAAGGTCCGACCATGGGCTGTCCTTGATTCGCCGGAGTTTGCTTGTCGTCCTGTACAGTCTGCTCAATTTGCTGCCCCATATTTACAACAGCGCGAGGGCTGTTAATTATATACTTTTTCTCGCCAGACGAGGTCAATACAGAAGCAACCTGCGGAGGTTGGGCTCCCAAACTTGAAGAAGAAGCAGCCCTTACCAGCCTGAATTGAGGGAAATTTCCAGTTCCTACCAAGCGCTTTTGCAAATCCGGATTCATAACGCTGATCTGCCGAAATACCGTGCCGTTCGCAATTTGCAATGTTCCATCTTTCGATCTCACAACGTTTGTAGGGCGCACCTGTACATTCTGAGGGAGCACACCACCTTTGGATATTATAGTGCCGCGGGGAAGAAGTGCGATGGAAGAGCGTACAACGCCGGACTGAGATCGAACCGGCGCCGGGACTCCTGGAGTTGATACATAAACTCTTCGAATTTCATTGGTAGATTTATTCTTCACATTGGCTAACACCATTCGTGAGTTTTTTGAAAGCTGATTGCCACCTAAAGGTGGCGGCGTTGCTACGAATTTTGGCACGTATCCTCTAATCTGTCCAGTGGATCCCTGGAAATAATTATTCAAACTGTATACGCAAGAGCTTGTTATACATTTAATATACTGGCAATTAAGCGATTAGCAATTGTACGATATATTTCCCAGAGTTTGCCATGCCTATGACATTTTTACCCAGAGGCGTGCATCCAGTTAGAGGTTCCCCTTAGTGATGTGCCACCATTAGAAAATTCATTCTCCAATCAAATTTCACAACAGGGCAAATTTTATAGTAGGCTGCCAAAAATACATAAAAGACAGCCCAAATCGGCAAAAAGAAATGTTTTTGTACCAGTTCCATTTGGCAAAGTTCACTCTGGATTAGCTCAAAAATGACCACACGTGGCCAACAGGGATATTGGTTAGTTCTCCCTTCCTTTGAATCCCCTAGAAAAAACCTACAGCCAGAAATTGAAAAAGAATTTTGAAATTGAATTAAAGTCGAGTTAGAACATCTCTTCAGGAGCAGATTAGCTGAGGAAGAGAGAGAGGCTAATGGAAGTTTTCTAAAACTGAAAAAATCTAAATTTTCTGAAAACGCCTATTATTCTAGCAGATAACAGTAACCCTAAAGCCTTATATAACTTACCGGGCTTACAACAGTGATCGTCTGAGATACTTTGGGAGCAGTTATAGTGGTTGCCCCGGTTTTTGCCTCGGTCTTATCGATTAGAGTAAATGTCGGAGGCTTGCTGGTAGTAGTTTGCACCACAGGGGTAGTCTGCACATATATAGGTCGGTTAGGTTGGTTCAGCTGAGATTCTTCGGACGCTGGCACTTGTATAGCTAAAACACCTGGTTTATCCGGGGCCTTAGAAGTTGACGTGGGGGCCTCGGGTTGATCAGGTTGGGAGCCTTCTGGAGAGACTAATGCAGCCTCTTCGATCTCGCTGGTGCTGCCATTTGACTCCACGCTATCCGAAGACGAGTCCATAAACAAGGACTCCATCAGGTCCATAATGGCGATGGATCCTATGAATGATAATATTAAAAATGTTTAAAACTTCATTGAATCTTATTGAAGTATCTAGTTAAGTATAATAAATTTTATCGAAGCGCAGAGAGAGAGCAAATATTTCTCCTTTTTTGTTAGTAGCTTCAATAGCTATTTCCGCATTCCTCTAGGCATCGTAACGGTGTTGCAAATTCTTAGAGAGTGGTAGACATTAGATTCTCACAGGGTGGCAGTAGAAACTTAATATTTCTACAAAAACAAATTGGTGTGTGGTGTTTTCCAAGCTCTCGGCTGAAAAATCGCATCAACGGTCTGACAAATTAGTTCATCGAGCGACTCCAGATAGCACTACTCTCAACGCCCAACAAGCTTTCGACCATTACCGTTGATTCAACCTTACAATTCATCCATTTATAACAACACCTACCATAAAACCATCAAAATGGAAAGCCATTATTGCCTTATGGCCAATCACAACGCAAAAGTTATTATGGTCGTTATTGTATTATGCACAATATTCTAGCAATCGAGAAAACTTCAATGATTACCTAAATTATTAACATGTTATATATTTGTTACGAACCATAGAAGCCCGGCTCAGCAGCGCCAACAGTGGCCCTACCCAACTACCCTCAAATTCAACCTTTGCCCATGGCTCGAACATCATTAACGTTTACCATGGGATTCTTTCTTATTTTAAACTACATTATAATTATAAAATATAGACTAGAAATCAAATGCAAGCTACAAACGTTACTTACCCAGACGAGAAACCGCCGTGTATTAATTACGAGCAAAATTTTCAAAAATACGATCACTGAAAAACCTACGGAGTACGAAGTTTTAAGCATAAAAGCACCAATAAGCCGAGCAACACTACATAGAAAACTGAACCAGACGACGCACCACTACCATGACATGAATCCATGACCGCTTCAAAATAATATCGAATTTTCCTCGCGATATGCGATATTTCAGGTATCGATAGCCAATACTCGATAGTCAACTAATCGATCATTTTCTTCGAAATAATTCGATATATTATTTTTTTAAATAGTTTTTTTTTACGGAAGAGGCCAAGCTATTATGTAAAATATGAATATATATCATTTGTTAATGTATTGATGGCGTTTTGGAATGGTCTCGTGACGCGTGGTAAAAATAATAAGCGAGCATCGGAGCAAAATAAAACAAGCAAGGTTGATATTATTATTTTATCCTGAAACAAAAACTTTCTAAATGGATTTTATTAAAATTCACTGGCCGAAGGAAGATATTATTTCATCGAGACGGAACACTGAAAGGGAACTACAAAAATGCTGGCATATAGATTGATAATCGAACTGTAAGTAAGTTATTTTTCTGCCATTCATCAACTGTCAGGATGGCCGAGCGGTCTAAGGCGCCAGACTCAAGGATATCCTTGCCTGAATACAGGCTGAGCGTTCTGGTCCTCTCTGAGGGCGTGGGTTCGAATCCCACTTCTGACACAAATATTTTTGCGCCATAATCTGCATGAATTTAACTAATTTAACATGAAATTAACTATATTAATTTTTAATTGGATCCACGCAGAGTATACAATAAGTGGTTACGGTAAATAAATCTTCGAGCATAGTTTTAACTGTCCGGGAAGTTTATGAGCAGGATATTTTAAAATGGAATTCCGTAAGTTAATTTTATAGTTGTTCTCCTTATTTTATTCCATTGTTCCTCATTTTATTGCATAAATATAATTTTTGAAAAAAATACAATTTACGAACAAGTATTTCCTAAAAAATATATAGGAGCAAGCTTCGATAGCCCACGTTAGGCAGCGCTAAGATCGACAAGCGTTCAACGAAATCTTCTTCAACTTCTTGCTTGCATTTGGGTGTGCCGTTGTCGCGTCGGTTTTGTACGCAGTTTTTATTTTGTTTGTATGTTTATGTTTTCTTACTTGGACGACTGTATTACTTTCTAGTATTCTTTTCATCGGCTTGGTCCCTGAAGGCGGATTCTCGTCGCAATAATGACGATGGAACAGAAAGGAGAATATCCTATGGCGTCCGGTGAGTAACTTGAGGAAAATCTCATGTTATCTAAGAAAGTGCTACCGATTGTCAATAAGTTCGATTGATTTTAAGGCGTTGAAAAATACTCGTTACGAACGGGCGTTACAACGTTTTTGAACTAGTTAAAATAATTTTTGTCTCGAAGTTTCTCTGACAATGTTTTCCGTCAGTTTATGACTGGTCGGTACACAAAGGGAAAGTCGTCGATTTTCCCTTCTTACCGTAGGTATCAGGTCAATTTTGCCTTCCAGTAAAATTTCCTACTATTTCCAGAGGTTTAGAGCCGATTTTCGTGAGAAGGGAATGTTATTACAATCTAATCGGCCAAATTCATCGCTCTGAATTGGAAAAAATGATTTGGAATTTGCAATAATTATTGTGTAGGATTGCCATCCGTTAATATTTCAATGCGGAATATTGTTAATCGCGAAATGTTCGTCTTTAATAATAATTACGGAAATTTTCACAGGAAACATGGTATACGGGAGTACTCTCGTATACGTAGCTGGAATGTTCCTGCTCGTCGCTTTTGCCAGGTACATCACCAATTCCTATAGATTATTTCATCGTCTCAAGGATAGGAGGCAAAGAGATTGTCACTTATCTCACAAGTTATACGAGGGATATCCAAGAAAATAAGGTTACAACTGCTGCCAAAAATCGAAAAATGCATATATTTTAACCAAATTTACAGAGTATGTTCCAAAAGATAGGTTTCTGCAGGTTGAGGGGGAGAATAACGAGACGACCTCTTCTCCATTTTTTCTTCTTTTTATTACGCCGAGTACTTTCGCCCGTTCGGGCTTCTTCAGGCTTCTCCCTAACAGTTGCTTACAAATTTGTAACAGAATGCCCTGAGGAAGCCCGAACGGGCGAAAGTACTCGGCGTCATAAAAAGAGAAAAAATGGAGAAGAGGTCGTCTCGTTATTCTCCCCCTCAACCTGCAGAAAGAAGTAATACGATCACCTGGAGGAAAAAAAGATTTATGTTTATTTTTCAACATAATAGCCATCCCGATCAATACAATTTTTCAGCCTCGGTACCAGCTTTTGTATACCCTCGTCGTATAAGCTTCGCTCCACCTCCTCGGCGTTAGAAGAACGTTTTCGACCTGAGAACTCTTTCAATTTAGTGAAAAGATGAAAATCTGAGGGCGCATGGTCCGGAGAATATGGTGGGTCACAATATCCCATCCAAAGGATGCAAACAGGGCTTGGGCCACACGAGCGGTGTGGGGTCGGGTGTTGTTGTAAAAGAGAGACACACCACGAGTCAGCATCCCCCTCCTCCTGTTTTTTAATGCTGTTCTTCAATTTTTTATGGGTTTCGCGATATGGGTCAGCATTGATGGTTGTCCCTCCGGCCAGAAAATCCACCAACAACCTTTTTCGGTCCCAAAACACCGATGCCATGGTTTTCCGCTCTGAGAACTGGACTTTAAACTTTGAAAACACGTTGACGTGACAATACCTCGGGTCCGTAAGTGGCCACAAGCTGACGATGGTTTTCGGAAGCAGATTTGTGACGCAGTCAGGAACTTGATCGAATCTCGCATCGGCGGTAGGTGGAGGGAACAGCACTTTCAGAGGTTGACGGAAACTGCTCCTGCGACGCCATTTTTCACCTGACTGACACGGAGTTGGGCTTATTTTGACCGTTACGAACCTTTCTACAAGCAGGTATGCCACTCATATAAAAAAAAATTCCCTGTGCCCTTCAGGGGACTTGTAACCTTATTTTCTGGATATCCCTCGTATTCTTGAACATCAATATTATCTATTAAATGTTATCTGCTAACTGTTATATTGTTAGCAATTTAACTAATTTAAAATTAGTGGAATTCGTGACAATCGCTTTTTCTCCTATTCTTGTGAAATGGGATTCTGCAATCTCAGAGCGAGTGATTTAAATCCATCTTCTATTCTTTGCAGTCCGTACTGGGTCGAATCGTACTCGGGAACGTTCAGCAATTTCAAACACATGGGACTGTGGGAATATTGTTTCGACCAATTTAGATTCCCGCACCACCAGTTTGACAAGATGTTCACAGGATGCCATTATGTGTATAGTTTTGAATTTCACATAATTCGAGAATGGCTTCTTCCAGGTATAATAAACCGTTTTCATCATTTGAATATGATTTTTTCAAAGTTTATAATTATAATTGTCTTAATTTATGTACTATTATAATATATTATAGTTTATTATTATTTCTATTGTTTATAGCTTGGTTGCTCACGATTCAGACATTTGTAACGCTGGCGTTGATGTTCTCATTCGGAGCTCAAATTCTTGCCGCTCTCACAGTGGTCAGATATCCTCTGAAACAAGTGTTGAAATATGAATGGCTGCTTTCTGCCATAATTTTTGGCTGTGTCGCCGCTTGCTGTAAGTCACACTTCGGATTCTGTTCTTTATTTAGAAAATGTTTAGGATTTCAGAATGTCTTGGCGTAAGTGCGACACTTGCAAATTTTGCAGAGCGTAGGACTTGAGAGCAATATAGCTGAAATCGCCCAACCCGCTTACCTTGAACGTTGCATTATGCTTTTAACTGCAATTCATACTTGACCATGCCTCTATCCGCAAAAGAGCTTGCTGATAACTCTACCATGACTGTCAGAGTCATTCTTGCAGTTGAGACGACCTATTAATTATTTGCGCTATAGTTTATGTACGCGTTTATTTTTTTAAATTGCAGCTGTATTCCTTTTCCTTGCCGTGGTCGTGTTCTGGACACAGTCGTCGCGAAGGGATTGGTTAATGTATCCCAACTTCAACCATCTCTCATGGTCTTACTACTTCGCCGGCGCTTCCTTCGTGATCCACACGATCGCTTCGTTCATTTTGTACAAGGTAAACCCTGTTGAAATAATTTAGCCAGCGTAGGAAATATCGAGAAAACGGTCGTAACATTACTTGATTTTGAATTGCGTTGAAGCATGATTTGTCAGCCATGATTTGTCGTTTGATAGCACTCCTAGCAGTAAATTTCTAACTTAGTTGAAATTAATTTGTCCAATTTTACCGGGCTTTAATTTTTTTTTTTTTTCTCAGGATGCCAGGAAATCTTGGGACACAAGGGAAGAGAAACGTCACCTTGTCATGGAAATGTACCCGCCCCAAGATCACCACAACGGTTTCATATAATTTGACATATCTTATCGCGCCTAAGTGAATGCAATCATGTATGTTTATATACTGCGACATTTCTCAACGACGGCACCTTACGAGACGTTATCGTGTCGGTTTCAGCTTGTTCTCATTTTAGTTCGCAAGCTTTAATGAATTCCCTCCATTAGGAGTATGCAAATTTTTCCAACGACTATAGTACATAATTAGTGCACAGAATGCGCATCAGTCCAAACTAATTTGTGCCAAGATCCATCGGCGCGGAATCAACAGTCCAACCAGGTATTTTTGACACTAACGTTGTGCGCATAATTTTTTCTATTTGATAAAAATATTCAGCACGGTTATTCTGCCTTCAACATAATATCACAGGGTGTGTATAGTCTAGATATGAAACAAGCTCAGACAATTTTTAGCTAACTAATATGAGAAATTAATGTACAAGCACTTAAGAGGCAAAATTAACGCATACGCATATTGTAGTTTAGGGATTTGCAGGGTCCGACACTTTTCCCTTGTGAGATCTGAAATATTTAGTGCAGATCTCGTCGCTCTTCCTTTTACAGGAATGGATGAGGGTTATATTTATTTCGACAAAGTCCCAGTTGAGTAATTTATGTTTGTATGAGCTATCGCTTTGATAGAGGTCTTTTTCACTCTCATTCGCCGCAGATTCGACTTCATTTTTCATTACTATTTTTCTCGTAAACTGTAGTTCATATTGCAGAAAATGGGCCTTCGTTGCTTGACTTGGGAGCACTGCATTTAAGTTCTCAATGGGACACGAATTAATGCTTATTACATAGTTCGCTTTTAAATGTCTAAACTCATATCAAGCTCAATTTTACCTCAGTCATGTCGTCGAATGTGGTTATAATATAAAAACTAATAACTTCAATAATCTCAGAACTCTTTGAAACACTCGACTAGGTTGAATCAAATAGGAGAATGGTTGGAAATTTTTTTGAAAAACAGGAGGAAAAGCAGTCTTTTGGAAGTCTTCAATCAATTCTTTTCCCTGTCTCAAACACGTGCTTTATCGGCTGAAGGGTCAAATCGAAACTGCTCAAGTTAGAAATTGTCGAAACAAATTGTTCCCTCATCCATTCCAATGAGGTTTCCCTCTAGAAAGCCTTCGCTTTTCTGGTGAAAACGTATCCAATTTATTTGTTTCCATCTCTTGTCTGACAGGGCAATGCGATCTCCGGCGAATTAAAGTATTGTTCCAAACCGCTGAACAATTTTCATAGTTACAAGGGTTGCCAATTATGCTCACAAAATTATTCTTCGCTAATAGTTGTCTACATCGCACGATTCGTACCAATATTTGTATTTGAGCGATTGTCTCCAGCTCAGAATGGCCGTTTGAAACGTAAATTAGGGCAACCCTCAAAGAAGACGAATTAGCCTAAAAAAAATTTTAAAGCGATTTATTTATGACTTTGTCCATTTCACTTGAGTAAATCAAAAGTCGCAAATTATAATTGCACGTAGGTGCGAAGAAAATGTCCAAAGGCTTAGGTACTTTAATTGATGAATATTCAAGGCCGCCAATTAATCCACATCAGCAATACTTGCTTTTAACCCTTTCTCCCCGAAGCGCGCCCGACCACAGTGAGGCCCCCTCCCGACGCTTTAGCAACTTGTTGTGAACTCCCTAGTCCCTACCGAAGGATTTTTCAGTCTGCCGGCCGCTCGCTCTCTTTAGTCTCTTTGTCTTCCTCTCCTATTTTCGCCCACTTTCACTCAACATCCAACATCATTTCTCAACTGAATTATTTTTAGTTTATTACATGTTACGCTGTCCGTACAACAAAAAAAAAAAAAAAAAAAGTAAAAAAAAGAGGTTTGCAATCGTCAGACCGAAGGGGAAAAGAGCCGCTGAGGTTACAGAGAAGATATAGGCTGAGGTGACAGTTTCACCCTCCTCGATAGTGTTACTGCCGCGAAATCTGTCGGAAGAGGGTGAAAATGAAAGGTATACTTCTCCCCTACACGATGGTAACCGAATGGAAAAGATTAGTTCAGAAATAAGGCCGTAGATCGCATCAGAAGGTCGAAAAACTATGAAACGCCAAATGCTTCAAATGAGCTAATATCTTAATTGGATTTGAATGATCGTGAAACCTATGAATCTCCTTGCTGTAGAGTAATTTTCCAAGTTTTCCCGTTTTAGTGTGGAATCTCCTAGTGACTTGGAGTGAAAAACATGATTTGTTCTCCAATATATCGCCTGCTGAGTGTTTCAACCCTTTGAGCATCATAGAATTTTCTATCGGCGGACTGTAGAAAAATTAAAACATTATTTTCTCCGCTGCTAGAATTCCTTTTTAATCACACAAGTTTAACCTCACTCTTGTGTCCATTTAGTTCTAGTATGTAATAATTGAAGATCTGATGTATTACAATCGCAACCTTGCACTATTTGTATCATGTTTTTGCAAAGCTAAACTATCGCCTTTAGATAGAAATGATTCCTGCTATTGTTCCCACTGTCATAAAACAGCGGCTTATTCAATGTGCCTTAGATATTTCTACCTTGGTTTATTCCCCTTTCAGACAACTCTCGGTCTATTTTTTTTATTCTTTTTTTTTATTTTCCTTAACTGTCCTTTACATATTGGGCCGCGCTAATAATTTCCAGTTTATACAGAGATATAAGACATTTATTTGTATAAGTTTTAGGAAATCTTTTCTTTCCTCTCCTAATTTCAGTGAGAAGACCAAGATGGAGAACACAAGATGGGGTAAAATGAGGAAGTGTTTCTAGGGAGGGGAGGGTTGAGAAGAAAAATGAGACCCTGGTTAACCACAACTTCATGGTTTTCCAGAGAAATCATATTCACACAAAATACAGATTCTACCCTTCATTGAAGAATAGTCAAGATGCGGTCAAGTCAAGTTGCAGCTGGGAACGTCGGTGATGATGAAATGTAAAGCAATCGCATGGTTATTATTTTTATTTTCTCCTTGGCCGCATCATTTTTTATTTTTTTTTTTTTATTTTTAAGAAGACAACAAGAAGACGTTTAAAAATAAATATGCAACTTTGCACAAGATTTTCTACAAGTTCTACTAGATTTTCGGGAGGTTTCCCCTGAACTTTCACTGACCTTTTGGAAGTGCAAGGTTTCTCCTCTACTAACGCAGATTCAATACCTTCAAACCAACAGAACTCCTGCTTGTGTACAGCTAGCAATTAATTCTCTCCCTGTGTCTTATATCTCTGTGCAACATGTGTCAGCATTTATCACCAAGCAATGCTGTTGCGGCTCCTTGTAGCAGTAGCCGATTAGCTGGCAAAATTAATTATTCTTTTTCCAAATTTTATTCCTTGTTGTTGGCTGCGTGGGAGATAAAGTGACTCATTCTCTAGTACTTTTATTGCAGTTGGCCTGAATACTTTCGCCTGTTAGGGCTTCTTAGGCCCTTGTGTTACCTATGATGTTGTGTTATACCAATGGACCACTCCAAACTGAGGTCGAGTCGCGTTATCGCCTCCTTACCGCAATTAATCCGTTTTTTAATGATTCCCGTACATTTCTGGAGAGTTGTACCTGTGGTTAAGTACGTCCATTTTGTGGCTGCAAGGAACGTTGCAAGCTGTTGAGCAAATCATGATATTCCGCTCATCCGAGTCTGATATCGATAGTATAAATATAACGAAGAGTTTAGTAGGGTTTTTGAATTGATAAGAGTTTATTGAAACGATTCCATCCATTTCGTGTTGACTGGTCTGTGCAGTGTTTTTTTCTAAGTTGTTCTTACATTCTTTTACGTGTGCTTTTTTATTACTTCTTTACATTGTTTTTGTATTTGCCTACTTATCAATTTACGTTTAAGAATCTATTCTAGTTATGGAAATAAATAAAATTCGTATTTTATGCTTATCTATTGGTTTGTGTTTTCGACCGTTTGTCAGATTAATGCGTTATATTTTTCCATATTGGTTGAAATGAGTGGTTGGACGTATTTGCCGTGTTGATATTATACTTGCTATCAATACACACTCGTGAGTAAGGTTGGTTATATTTTTCCTTATTGCCTAAGGTTATTTTTCTCTGATCATGCTTCGAGATACAGGTTAGTGCACGTTTGGATTATTTTGTGAATACATGCAAACTGTGTATTGTTTTCCCACAATGGAGAGTTTTGCGGCAACTTGGAGTTTCGGATGAATTCAAGTGGGCGTTTTTGAAATGTTCCAATTTTTTGGTTACATGATTTTTTAAAATAATTTCGATGATAGGTCTGTTTCCTTTCATCCGCCGTTGTATGCGTTAATGAATAAATGAGAGCCAAAACAAGTAATCTACATTTTCATCGACTGGTAATCCATGATATGAAAATATGAGGTGGAAAAGTTGCTCTTTCGATGGTGCGTGCAGTTTAGACGTCACGCCATGCCCCTTGTTAAACCAAAAGATCGTTTTCCTGTTATGTACGAAATCAATAAACATAAGTTTTATTTATAAACGTAACAAACTTCAATGGGTTAACCTTGATGATAAAGCATGGTCAACTCCATAACATTTGAGGCGTAATGAGGCCGATTGATAAGTTAACCACGTTGACATGTTATGAGTCAGGAAAAAATGGAGATCAAGTCCAAGGTAAATTGTTGGAGAACAAAATTATCCCCAAGATGGCATACGACATAAAGTAAGTGCTGATCAACACGCCGCTCGGTTTTATTTCATCTGTAGACCGAAAGCTCGACGTCCTAAACACGACAAAGGAATTTTCCTTGGTCATGAATTGCGATGAAGCTATCCAGTAAATGAGCGGACTGGAAGAGGCGATCATCCTTGTTGTCACTTGGACGTTGATAAGAAGGACACAAGTTGTCGTCAAGTAGAAAGCGTGGACGATATAGACGAGAGCCTTTGGGGGTAGTCCGAGGGACATAGGAGGCCCATTTGTTAAGTAAAGCCGCTTAGGGTTCACTATAGATTCCTTATGTTTGGAAAGGAACTTCAAACCGTAGTAGTATACGAGGAAAACGACAGGCAGAGCTAGTAAGAAGTTCGGGATCTGAGCGAGTTTGTAATATTTCAGAAACCCGACGTTCCAGTAAGTTTCTTGGAGTTGAAAATAAGGCATTGTCATCGACTGGTTGCAAGAAATTTGAGCCGGCATACCAGCCAAAGGAATGTTGTGCGTCTGGCTGTACCGGAGTAATGCGTTCGAGTACGACATTGCACTTTTTGCACATAGAAGGTAGTAGGTGTAGAGCTGGAAAGCGATGAACGGAGCGACGACAGCTGAACAGAAGCCGATGGCAGAGGCTAGAATTTTGAAAAATTTCACACCAAACCTCGCCCTGTCGTCGTTGTACCGTTCGAGCAAATTGAACAAGCAGAACCACTGGAAATGAAGAGGAAATCCGGCGTTGACGACGCCGTTCGACCGGGCGAACGTTGAGAGCGAGAACCAGAAAGTGCTCGCAAGTATTCGTCCCTCGGCGTAGAAGAGCATTCCCTTGAAGGTGCAGAAGGCGTACAATGTTTCGGAATAGGGAGCGATGAAAAATACTGTGGCAGGGGAGAGGCAGAAAAATATGGCACTGTGGAACGAGAACAGCTCATGTTTGAGCACTGCAAGGCTCAGCTTGTAAAGCAGTACTGTCGCCTCCACGAATAGGAACGAATTGAGGGCGACGCTCGCCAGTAAAAGACTAGTAAGTGCGTTCAGTCCAAGGGAAAAACTGAGCAAACTACCCAGAGATCGGACGATCAATGGGAACAGTGGGAAAAACGCGAAACTCGTATGCAGCCCATACCCGGCGGTTGCTATCTGCAAAAAATGCTGGGCATCCCAGCGAAACAGTCCTCCGAACAGAAACCAGACGATCCTGTCCAATATCGATTGGTGTTCAACGTTGTCGAGGTCAGGAGCGACGAAAGCGTCGGATTTGTGGTCTGGAAGGACGATATTGGCGATGAAAGCGAGGCCGAGGAAAGTGACGCGGCTCGTCACCGCCACCCTTTTCAGGACACGAGTATAAACGCTCATTTTTCAACATCAATATAATACTTTGAAGTAATTAATAAAGAAACGAACATTTTTCAAAATAATCTTGGCAAATTAAATCGAATCAACGCAAAATTAAATAAAAGAAACCGGCAGTTCGGATTGCGTCTACATCTACGGTTGTTATGAGTAATGTTATCAGTGAAGTGGCTATCAAGTTGATCGATTGTCAATAGACATCGATAGTTACAATCGATTTTCACAAGTAATTTGAACTTAGTCGATTTTCCAAAGGGATCGTACGAAATTCAGTCGATTTCTAAGTTTCAATAGTTTTGTTACGTAATTTTCCACCGAATGCTTCGACAGTTTCACTTCATTAACTTCGATAAATTTATTAGTTCGGAATCTAATAATTCGATTAATCGATAGCTAAGAACTATCGATGTATCGATTCTTTATCACATAAATCAGCTCGTGCTTTCATTTCTATGCCTTTTCGACCTTGATGGTGGACAAAGTTCGGTAATTTTTCAGCACAAGTGAGCAGCAGTACGTCATTGTTTGTTGCGAGTTTAGTTACTTCGGCGTTGAAGTGTGAATATTCTCTATAATTTTGATGTCTCGAGCACGATTTCTGACTGTATAGAAGTTCTACCACTCCTCGATGATGACCGAGTTTGGGGTGGGAGATTCTTAAAAGTGGGGACCTTACGTCTTATGATGTCATGTTTATTAAAAGTGCTTACCTTGTATATGACCCGGTGAACGGCGAAGTTCTCGTCAGCAGAAGTCCTCGCCTGGCAACGATGAAGGCCGTGGCCTACTACCGAAACTGACCTGAATCGCGAATCTCATCGGCTCGCTTATTAGTATAGGTTTGTTCGCTAATTTTGAAGTCTTCTCAAGTATTCGGATATTGTACACGACGGAAAATCTGCATTCTGCCTCCGTTGTATGAAGACATATTACGCCTTTCGAAGTGAAGTCATCTCTATTGTAAGTACGCTGCTTTTCTATCTTTTTTATTGGTACGTATTAAAGTTGTCATGTTCATTGTATTTCATTTTAATTATGTTCATACCGCTCGATAGTCTCTTCGACCTTTACATGAAACGAATTTTTTTCGTTGTTGAGATCTTTTCATCTTAAAACTGCGCACACCGATCAACTGAGTCGCGAGATTAAGAACGGAATTTCATTCATCGCATTCAACATCGCAATAATGTCTCTCTCATATGCTAAAATCGATTCTAGTAATAATTGTAAGAAAGAAAAAAAATTCTCGGTATTGACCAAACACTAATACAATCCACAATAACGTGAATAATCAGTTATAAATAATCTGATAGAAATAATTGTCGATTTCTTACTCAATAATCCAAATCGTATAATTCAATATCGTTAAGTTAGGTATGTGTCAAAGAAGAATTGATTGAGAATAATTATCCTAATCAATACTTACAAAAAAATGGCAGCACATGATCATTACTTAGAAAAAAAATGGCAGCACATGATAATTACTTACAAAAAAAAAAAAAATGGCAGTACATGATCATTACTTACAAAAAAAAAGGCAGCGCATGATCATTAGTTACAAAAAAAAAAAAAATGGCAGCACATAATCATTAGTTACAAAAAAAAAAAATGGCAGCACTTGTAATCAGGTGCTTACTATATTGGGGTATTCATGGTCCGGTTTTAAACGTTTTATCGGGCTCTGCCTTGAATTAGGTCATCATGAGGTGTTGGATTTCTTTCAAATCTTGTTGAAAATTCACAGTATACGTGTCAAACCTAAATTTTTGCTCGTCACGAGCCGAGGCTCTTGAGAGCTGCTCCTCTCTAGCTTCGGCTAGAGCACCAGTGCAATTGAAACGTGTCCAGGAGTATGATCATTATTACAGTGTCGACCTAAACACGATTCTACCTGACATAGCACGACTTATTTTATTCCATGACCGTGAATACTCCAAATTTTTTATTTACTCAGTCCTCTGCCAACAGCGTATTTGGAAAATTATTTAGATCTCCAGCTAAACCCAGCGCACCAATTGGTTCTAACCTTCGCGTTTTTCTTTTAGATTTGAGTACAAATACTCGATCATGGATACGAAACCGCCCTCTTCAGCTGCGAAGCTGGAAGTCTCAAAAGAGATTGCCACTCGGCAAATCGGCACGAGCTCATCGGTGCTCCATCTTCTGTACAATTTTTCCAAACAGGCCGGCAAATTGGCTATCGTATATTTATTTGGCTATTTCAACATCTCACCTGCCTGGCTCTTGGCTCCGGTCGTGCTGTCGGTGCTTCGTGAAGAATGGGGCAAGGAAAAGGAAATGAAAAGAAACATCGCCAAAGCGGCTGCTCTTTCGAATGAAAAAGATGTCATTCTCGCCCGCGTTGACGATTTACCAGCTTGGGTATGGAAAAACCAATTATTGAACTGACGATATTAAACTCAACGCTCTAATGGTTTTATATTGTTCAGATCTGGGTTTTTTTTTTTTTTTTGCTGTTGTTGGGTTGAGTATCATAAAAAAGGAGATGAACTTTTGCAATTAAAATGAGTTTTTGCTTTGCACGGTGTCGGAGCCCGTGAACGTGAGCCTAGGAGAACGCAAGATAATAGAGCTATTGAAATATTGAAACATTGGTGAAAGTGAAAAACAAAATTATTGAAAATGAAATTAAATATAAACTATGAAATTATGCTGTTGTTCATCATGATAATTTTCTTCATATAATCTCTTCGCTATTTCAGGTGTTCTTCCCGGACGTCGAACGGGCCGAATGGGTCAATCGGGTGAGTTATTTGGAAAATTCGCCACCCGTTTGATTATTGTAACACGTTTGACTCAACTCCTCTATTTCTTCTAGATTATGAGCCAAGTTTGGCCGAATGTAAACCATTATGCGAAAGATTTGATCAAAGATGTGATCGAACCGTCCGTTCAAGAAGCGCTCATCCAGTACAAATTGTCGGGCTTCAGTTTTCAAAAAATGCGACTCGGTACTATTGTAAGTAAAATAACCAATTCGACTCTATTACAGAATTTCGACCAAATTTATATGAGTGGAGAATTCTCTTTTGCAGCCTCCAAGGGTTGGCGGCATTAAAGTCTACGATAAGAACGTTTCGAGAAATGAAATCATCATGGACATGGATTTATTGTAAGTTTTCCTCAAAAAAAAAAAATTTTTTTTTGGTCATAATTTACCAGCGCTTTATGAGACGAAATTATTTTGTCTTCAGCAGTGCATTATTTACTCTTCTTCTTCGTATCTTGTTAGTTAAAAAATCTTGTTTGCAGCTATGCCGGAGATTGCGACATATCCTTCACTCTGAGCGGAATGACGGGTGGGATTAAGGATTTCCAGGTATTTATTCGAACTTCCTGTTGATAAGAATGCTAATGCATTTCATTCTAAATTTATTCGTGCCAATAGTTGACTGGAAAAATTCTCGAGGTTAGGGAAAGGAAACGGATGACAATGTATTTTTCTCACCAAAATGGTGCCAAAATGATAGGCTCAGACTTCAAGGATTTTAACCGTTGAATCTCTCACTTAATTAACAATACGACCTCGTCTCGTTATGATATTAATACTGACACAATTTAATGCTCTCAATGAACATCATCTCAGATAATAATTCCCATTTCAGATCCACGGCATGGTTCGCGTCGTGATGAAACCTCTAATCAAGACAATACCGCTTGTCGGAGGACTTCAAATCTACTTTCTCAACAATCCAAACATTGATTTCAATCTTGTCGGCGTCGCTGATCTTTTGGACATGCCAGGTTTGAGGTAACCAATTGGCGTTGATATTCTCTGTGAAGTAAACTAACTAATTAATAGTTTTTAAATTAGTATTAGTTTAGTATTAAATAGTATTTAAGTACCTAGTATTTATAGTAGTATTAAATAGTATTTATAAGTGCAGTGAAATGGCTGTTCATATTTTACGACGAGCTCAATATAATTTTAATAGTTAATATTTTACCTTATGAGCAGTACTGTATTTATTTTCTATTTTCATAGCGATATGTTGAGGCGCATAATTGTCGAGCAAGTGTCCGCCATGATGGTGTTGCCCAACAAGTTGCCTATAGTCCTGAGCAACGCCGTTCCTCACAAGCTTCTCAAGTTCCCCGAACCTCAGGTAATCCAAGCCCATTCTGAGGCATTGTATAGAAATCATAACTTTCAATGTATTTGGGTTTCTAGAGAAATGAATGGAAAAGTCAGAAAATTAAATAGAGGTGACAAATATCATAAAATTTGAATAATTTTAGGGCATTTTCGAAGGTGATGAGAAAAAAAAGAGGTGACATTTTCAAGAAAACAGGACAGCGATCGGGTGTTTGCATGGGCCAGAAAATCTATGTTTTATTTAATTTAATTTAGCATTCAATTTAATATTTATTTTGTGGAATTTGTTTTCACTTGGACAATTTTGTCAGACATTGAATTTACTTTGCCCAATTTGTGATTTCCGGTTGATTTTCACGCCCTCAGGGAGTGTTGAGAGTTCACGTCGTCGAGGCGAAACAATTGATGAAAAAAGATATAAGCATGCTCGGAAAAGGCAAATCAGACCCGTACGCCATTTTGACTCTCGGAGCCGACAATTTTAAAACCCATACCATCGATAATACGGTCGATCCCAAGTGGGACTATTGGTGCGAGGTTAGTGGTGATTTTAATTCTAATCTAAATAATAATTATTGATGATTCTACTCTGTTTTAAATTTAATGATATTCCAAGCCTGTTCTGTCCAGCATGTCGATGCATGTACGGGTTCACTCAGTATTGGTATTTTAAATAAGGCTCTTTTCGGCCAGATCCTCTTGTACTATATTTTACTCATCTTCATCCAACTAAAGGGAAAATTATTGATCTCTTGTGAATTGTCAGAGTAATATTCTTTTTCCCAAAAACGGATTTAATAACTTGTGTTAATAGAAAAGTATAATTGCATATTTACTTCAGTTATTAATCGATCAAACGTATTGGAATTTCTTCTTTTTTTTTTAAAAAAAAGCCACGGCTTGTGAATTTTTGGGCTTTTAAATGATACTCTTGGTGTGCTGTTGATTCTTAAGATGGACGCTGCTTATGGCTGTTTTCAGAGTATTGTAATTTGCACAGCATACAGATTAATCGACACCTATAAATATTTCTCCGAAATAGGCCACAAATATTTTTAGTATTAAATTATACTCACCCTTACGTCGTCTTGTATTTTTTATTTTTTTGAAATGAGAACTTTTGAGACATGTGTTATGCATGAGCAATCCCAATAACTTTTTGCAATCGTTTCAACAACATTTTTGATCATTTCTCATCGAATCGTTGTTTGTGCATTTTATCACCACCATTACACACGTTTTTAGTTTTGCGAGACATAATCTGGGCACAAGGATTTCACTGCCATAGCCTTTAAAACTGCAGCCGATGAGAAGCAATTTAACTTTCTCATAGCTCTTTTTCTAGAAAACTACAGTTTTTTCGATACCTATCTTTTCGAACCAATGGCCAAGCTTGATGCTTATCAGAAGCATTCCTGTAACCATCTGTTGGCTGTTTGTTAGTAAAAATGGTGTGTAAATTACTGGTTTTTATTTTTTTTTTAATATTTGACTTTTTCAAAGGGTTTATCATTTCTCAATCGTAATTGAGAGCTGTTAAATTGAACTGTCGTGTTCCTGTGAAGTGTTTGTTTACTACACTACTCGATCAGGACGGCGAGTTACCTTTCCATGACGTTTATCGGTTTCCAACAGGGGACACGTAATTTTATTTTATTTCATTTTTAATTTTTTAAAAAGGGGACCGTGTTTCAATTATGAGTAAATTATTTTCCCTCTTTCTTTAATTTAAAATGACTACTGAATGTGCGTTGAAGCGTCCACAGTACCTAAATACTGCGCCACCATATTCTCGGTATTCGGCCAATAAAATACTTAAATACTTTGTTTATTTGCTGCGACGTTTCAGTAGATTGCTCTTTTCCTTATTTCAATATTTTGCCAACTGCTGAGATCAGCTTGTACTGATGAATTGATTACGATCTCAAACTGGCCTCGTCTTGTGTCAGGATTGTTATTGCAAAACTATGAACGAATAACAACTTGCAGCAATTCGTGCAAATTTCGCTCAAATATTTTCTGCGACGGGTTTTGATACTTTTATAACTACGTTCTTCGTATAGAAATTGAAACGATTTCGATTTTAAAAAGAGACCTGCACTTTTTCCATTGTATGGGAACATATGCCCGCTTTTACTAAGGTTCGATCGATTTTTAAATGTTTTCATCGCATTAGGTCGTCCCATTAACCTCGATTTGTTCCGTTACTATGAGTCTTTTTGTAGGTACGTTTTTACACGCATGTTCATGTGTCTTCGTGTTGACTTGTTTTTTTTGTTCACATTATCTCTCCCATTGACATCCTGTAGTTCCCGATTCATGCAAACACCGGCCAAACACTGAGCTGCCGCTTGTTCGACCGCGATGATTCAAAAAAGGATTCGAAATTGGGACTGTAAGTTGGTGGTGTCATATTTTGTAAAGAATTTTCGCAATAATGCAAAATAGGTGTATTATTTTCACGGGTTATGGAGACCAATGCATGTGTTCGCTTGAACGATCTTCGCTCTTATGAAGTGTTCGAGAAAATGTATATTCTATATTATTTTCGAACCGCTTCAAGATTTAGATTTGTGGCGGTGGGGAGATTCGTTTAGCATTGTTGAATTAATTCTATTAGTAAACCCAGCTAAATTGAAAATCAGTACTTGAAAAAAAAAAATTTCAATTAAACTCAGCATTTTATTTTATTTATTTTTTTTTTAATGTTTCTTCTTCAATTTTCAACTCCTCGGGTAAAGCTGAAACTTCTGATAAATCAATTTTTGGATAAATACCTTTACTAAGATGGTTAAAAGTTCATTTTAATTTTGAGAGTCTGATAGAAAACTGTTATTTAAATTGTTCCTGTTTATATTTTGTACAAACAATCTCTGCATGATCTACGCTTGTTGCACGCCTCGATGTAACCTGCTTGTAACCTTCCTTCCACCAATCACACAATTGATGATAATTATTCTCAATTTCTTGTGATAGCGCTTCAACTGCAAGGTGAATCTGCAGCTCAGACGGTTTTTAAAAACGGCCCTAAATTTCAAGATTTCGCTTGCCTAGTTGAAGCGCTCTGCTCGTGCAAATTTCTCTTACAAAATGCACACGTTGAAGTTAGCGCACTGTAGCGTCTTGTAGTCTGCATGTTTCATTTCTGTTAGCACCGTTCAAAATGAAAAAAATCGATTCTGGTCCATGTTCATTCCATTAGGACTTAAGTACGTAATTAGATTAAATTAAAATCAATCTGCACCTAATATGTTTTTAAATGTAAAATGTGCCTTTCTGTTTTGAGCGATCGGCTTTATCGTTCGAAGCGTATCGTTATCTCTTATTTCTCCACTGTGAATATTAATAATCCTGACCAGCAATAGCTGACACATTTATTCAGGCATTTATTTCTTCATTTATCCCCCCTGTTTTTATAAGCCAAGAAATTGTCTATTTCTCATTTCTACGGTTAGAACGATAAAGCTCGTTGAGCCCGAATCTTTCCCCAATTGGCTAACGAACGTATTTTCAGCTAGATAAATATCAATTTGGCTAATTTTAGGCCGTAGTCACGTCGAGGCGAGTTCAAGAGATAAGAATTTCCGTCTGGGACTGGGATCCGAAGATGCCCGGTGTCCAGAACGATGATTTCTTGGGAAGGTAGAGCAATCTGAGAAGTTCCGTATTCACCGCCTCGTTTTGCATGCGGAAAATGTGCTCCTTTTCATTTTCAAATGTCCTGAGGAGAAAGCTGTGTAGACGTAAATGATTTTTCGCAATGAAAACTCGTTTCCGCGCACTTTTCTGCGCACTCAAGAACTGCAATAAATTTTATTGGCCGCTTCACTTCGAGCTATGCTTCACGAGGTCGCTTCAAATCGATTTTATCTGGCGTTGTTCGATTATTTGGCCTTGTAATTTCGAAGTAAAATTAGAAGTGCCATTAATGCACATCATTTGAGCTTTCACTTCACAATTTAGTTGTAGACTTACTTTTCCTACGTAGCGTTACGTTTCACGTTCAAATTTAATTGCAACTTGTCCGAATTCCCCTCCAATCGGACGCTCAAGTTAATCAGTGTTCGATACTTTCCGATGAGTTCTATCTGCACAACTTTCAACTATCAGTTAAATTAGATTTGGGAGCGAGTTTTCGCCGAAACCATTTACTTTTTTCACTCCACTGCAAAATGTAATTTGAAAAGAGCACATCTTTCGCACTTTTTTTACTAATCTATGTTGAAAATGCAACTACGGCTGCCAAAACTGCAGGTTTCCCTCGAACCGATACCTGAATTCGCTTTTGACTAATGACCGTTGAACCTACTCAGTTTTCTATGTTTTTCTTTTTGGCGTTGTAGTTTTTTGTGGAGTCGCCCACTGGCCAGCTATTGAAAGCAAGCGTGTTTGACAAAGATAAAACGGGAAAAGATGAATCTCTCGGAAGGTATATATTAATTTTCACTCTAGTTCTTGGATTTTTTTCGAAAATGAGAACGTTCCGAAAATCGGTTTTAAACGTGAGAAACGTCAGTAGTAGAATTTATTGCAAAAAAAAGTTTAAAATTGTTTCGGCTCGAGAGCTAAATATTCGAATTTTGAGCCTAAGAATCGATTCCAAAATAAGTGTAAAATTTGTTGGTTTAATCGAGTCGAATATTTTGACATGCAGTCGTAGCTTTGAAATGTATTTTTATTTTCAGTATCTCTTCCGTTTAACGCTGTGAGCACTTTTTCACTCTTCTTCTCCTTTCTTCTTCTTAACATTTTCAGTATCTATTAGCATGTATTTTTTATATTAAATTTGAGGTGAATGGCTCGAATTTAACAGTCACTCACTAACTCGTATGAAAATTTTATTGATTTTAACCTAGGTTTTTCGAACGTTGCCGCTCATCTTGCGACAATGATTTGATCATGTTCTGAATGTGGGATGATTTAAATGCAAAATTAATTTATCATTATCTCTAAGCAATTGCTTTAAATTGATTCAAAACTCGAATGAAATTTTTATTTGAATTTCTAGTGGTTCAGTCGTTCAATTGGCCGTTTCTGCTAAAATGCTACAATTCTAGCTATGAGCAATTAGAATTTCGCCTTTCGATTTATAATGTTTTACTGATAGTGCCATCGTATTTTCTCCATCTAGGGCCACCGTGGAAGTATTGGGTGTCACGCGCAAAGGCGAAGTGGACCAAGTGAGTTCGAATCTCTATAGCCGAATTTTACTCGCTTTTGAGACAGTCAGGTCTCACGACTGAAAAGTGAAGCGGTCTGTCCCTAGTTGGACGACAGATTTGTATTCACCGACCTTCATTACAATTCCTAGTTCCCTTCTAATTTTTGCGAATAATTCATTTTGAAGTTTTCTTCAAATTTTCAGTGGATAACTCTCGAAGAAGCAAAAACCGGCCTTATCCATTTGAGAATGAAATGGTTACAGCTGTCTGACAAACTTGCCGACCTAAAAGAGGTAAATAATTGATACAGTGGGTCATCATGAGCAATTTATCTGTAATTAATGTCTACCGTCGGTTTTTCAGGCGCTACATGAAACTCAAATGCTTCGAGTGACCTCGATGAGCACTGCAGTGCTCATGGTTTTTGTCGACTCGGTCAAGGATTTACCAGTAAGTATTTGTGCATTACCAATAACTTTTCAAAACCAATCCCTGTCAAAATTTACGCACAGTACTTGAAGGAACAGTGTTAATTATAGTTAATTTACGTATAATTTTAATTTAATTTTACTTATAATTCATGTTAATTTATTTATAATTAGAATTGATTTATAATATCTATGTGGAAGAGGTCGAAATAATCCGCTTCTAAGATGTGCTCACTAATTTTATTCGGTTTGTAGAAATCCGGAGGAAAATCAGGAGGTGCTCCACCCGATACTCAGGTTTCTCTGACTTTGGGCAAGAAAACTTGCATGTCAAACATTCAGTACAGAACGGACTGCCCTGTGTTCGAACAAGGGTTTACCTTCCTCGTCAGCAATCCTGAAACAGATACTCTTCACCTGAAGGTAACTCTTTTTCTCCTCCCCTTGACAAAACGTTATTAAATCCATAGAAAAATGCAGGATAAATCAGTTCTTCATAACTAATCATTCATAACTAATAACACCAATTAAAAATGATTTTTTTTCTTTTTTTTTAATTCTAGGTTGTTGATGTTAAAACGAACACCGATATGGGCAAGTTGAGCTATAATTTGAGCGCTCTGCTGGACAAATCTTCGCTCGAGCTAGACGACCAGCCTCTTGCGCTCAAGAATTCCGGCCCTGACTCGACTGTCATGATTTCGATGCGTCTCAGAGTAAGTGGCTCGTCAGGCCTTCACAAAACTCTCAGTACATTAATGATATTTCGTAACCCTACTTCTTACCTTCTGTCTACATTGTTCAGCTCAAATAGGAATATCGCTTCAATAGCATACCTTCGATCAGTTAATCTTTTTATGCACAGGGGCCATTTGTGTAAATTTGTCGAATAGATGTCTATTTTAATCCTAACTTTCATAGTACGTCGAACAATCAAGAACTCTGCTTTGAAATTAATCCAACTTGGTTGAAGTCGCTCCGCTCTTAATTAGTCCTGGGTGTTTCTACAGCAGCTATGTCTGCCCGTAGACCAATTCTAACAAAGTACTACTGAATACCTACGAAACAATTTACATTACTTCAAAAAACCTCTAAAAAAATGCCTGCGATAAAGATGAAATCGAAAAATATCCTAGATATTTCTTCCCTCTGATTTTCCCCGATCAGAAAAAATCCTCTGTCTTGGCAACACTGCTATCGGGAAAAAACCTCATTGACTGGTTGAGGTTGTAATTTCATCGGTAATGTTAAGACCTTATATCATTCGCAAAAAGTTAGATTTTTAACTGAATACTTGTTTGAACTATAATTTTTAAAAATCGAAATTTGGAGTCCGGAGTGACACCTTGGTTCGAAAAGGGTTGAGGCAAAAGAACAGGTTTCTATGGTATTTTGAATTCAAAGAAATAGAGCACTACAATAATTGCAATAAAATGTATTTCAACTACTCCGCAGGTCACATTTTATTTTTCTAGCTATAACTGTGTGCGGATTGCAGGTTTTGAAATACCTAGGCGCATCGAGAGATGATGGAGGAGATGAACTTAGCGTGTTCGGCGACGAAGTGAAATCGGTACAGGCGCCGCCTCAGCCTCCAGGCCCAGCTCCTTCGCTTCCATCTACGCCGACGGCGCAGATCACGAAACAACCTAGTTTCAAAAAGCAAGATTCTGTCAAGAGAGAAGATTCCATTTCGATCAAATCAGGTAATTGAGTTGTATGTGTCTGCGGTTTCCCTGTTAGGTTACACGCTAAAAGGTAATTTGGATTTACTGTAAATATTTCACTGCGCGGCCTTGCTAATTTCACATTTGAGACTTCTACTCGGTGTATGATATGATTCCACTTGCGGAACTCCTGATTCAGACAGGATTTTGTCCTTTGCCAGGCCCTGAAACTCGGTATTGTGGAAGCGGTAGCTCCGGAGCCCATTCCATAAGATTTTTTACTCCGCACTTTGCTACTCATAATTTCTGACCCTTCATTTGAGAAATATTATGAGTTGAAGTGATTTCCATTGCTAATTTGTTTCTCTAATTGGCTATTCTACATTACATCAACTCTTCCTTCAAATTGCTAAGTTTACCCCAGTTGCAAAAGGCCGTTGAACGAAAAAGAGTAGAGCATTTCACTATTAATCTTTGGAAGAGTATTAATCTTTAGGAACAGAAATACGTTTTGTAAACAGCCGAGTGTGAATTTGCAGAGTAGAGAGTGAAAGTCTTGAATGGTCCATAAATATCATTCTATTAACAGTTTCCTCTTGTTTTTCTATTCGACCAGCACGATCCGAAGTCTTTCCTTCACTGTTAGATTTTTTACTCTGATAATATATGCACCGATGTTCTCCAGGTCTTGCAAGCGTTCAAGCCGCCGATTTATCTTTGGAAGAAGGTCCTGAGCACAAAAGTTTCGAAAAGCCTGAACCTGTCACCGATCCAATGTTCGTTTCTCAGGCGCCTCCGAAAGTCGAATCGGCTCCGCCTGGCCTTCACCACAGATATCCCAGCAACGCGTCGTGAGTTATTTTTCCTTCGTTTTCCTGCTCCGTGTTGGTATCTGATCAAAGTAGTTTTACAATGGTTCATTCTCAGTAAACAGTCGCAGCTACTTTTGACGCGGTTGAAAGTTAATCAGGAAAAGAGGATTTCGAAAGCGACGTAGAATTTTAACATGAAGAAAATTTTTTCATTATTTTACCATGAAGCGTATTATCTCGCTCAGTTAAGCTTGATTCACATTTTATGCAAATGTAAACACCAAACTGCGACCTGATCTGTCATATCAGGTTGACTAGGTTTGACCACGGCTTACCCGATTCCTCTGAATTCGTTTGCACTATTTCTCTCTTCTGAATCGAGCTTAAAATTGCAAAATTTGCAATTTTAAGCTCGATTCAATTTTTCAATATTTAATATTGCGAAGATCTTGTCAAAATGCGCGAAACGTTGAAGTGGCAGCAGAGCGTGTTTCTCGATTCAAGACCTCGACTTATTTCAAAATCAATCGCCAATTCCCATCCCATTATTTTTGTTGCTCATCTGCAGTTTCACTTCCATGTATACGCAGTAAATTGAAGTATTAGGATTGTCAGAAATTCCGAGTTTGGAATGGAGCTGTATTTGGAAAAAAAATTCTTGGTAGGTATTATAATATAATCAAGTACACTTCTTGTACAAGTACTTTTCAAAAAGTAACAAAAGTTCTAATTTCCCTGAGAAAAATTTGTTAAATTCGATGAAATGTTCACCAAAATTTTGCCTATTAAATGGCAAAAATATTGTGAACATCTCGTCAAAATTCGTGGACCATCAAAGTGGTGGCAGAGCGTGTTTTTCGATCCGAAAACCCCCGGCCCCATTAAAAGCCTAAAGAACCCAATTCAGTCAGAAAATTTTCGTTGCATATTTCCCTTTGTTGATTTTTTTTCTCATTTTCGTTAATCTTGAATCAAAAATTTATTCTCTATATACATTTCTATAGTGAACATTAAATTGTTTACGCCACTTTTTGTCGATAAGCTTCCACTCTGAAAGTCATCTATTCGATTATCTACCTTGGCCAAATAAAATTATCTGTTCGGCTCTCTTCAATTGAATTGGGTTGCTGATAGCGAGGGGGCATTGATTGAATTCTCATTATTCTTATACTTCTACCAGAATTTATCGCTCCGAAATTTTCCTTTGATCGAGTGGGATATTATGTACGGAATTGAATATGTATCTGAAATTGTGAACTATTTCTCTTATGTTTATTTAATCAATTATCTTATTTCAATAGTGCAGTTTGAAGCTCATCCTTTTTCTTGTCGCAATTTTTTCCATTTTTAGATCAATAATGGGCGGCTTGGAATTGGGCAAAATACAACTGACTCTCCGCTACAGCGTTCAGAGACAGCGCTTGGTCGTTATCGTCCACAAGATCGCGTAAGTCTTACAAACTTTCTTCGTATCGATGAAATTCTTTTAAAAAGATTTTAGAAAGCTGAGGAAAGGAAAAACTTATTTCTCATAGGTGTTTTTGCTTGTAGAAATCTCCCGCTGAAGGATCCGAGTAACATTCCCGATCCCTATGTGAAGCTTTACCTGCTTCCTGACAAGTCGAAGGAAACCAAGAGAAAAACTGAGGTATGTAACATGATAATATAGTTATTTCGTATTTTGCTTGTATTTTTTGTACAAATTGTAAAAGAAAAAAATGTCAGAATGAAGCTCTGCAGATAGTGCATAGGAATACTCATAAGCATTTGTATGCTCGGCTTAACTCTTCAGTTCCTTGGCTGCGGATTCAATGCATGATAAAGAGCAACTTTTCTAGTGTAATCGATTTTTAATCCTGTTTTATTTTCTTTGAGAAAAACGAAGTTTTATTATACTATAAGATTAACGATTCACCTGAACCAAAAGTTGTAGCATTTCTTTCATCGGCAATTTTCTTTTACTATTGTCTACATTTAGCTTTCACTTGGTACATAATTTTGGCCAACCTGAGGGACAGTATGCATCTCGCTTAGTCCGCTAAAATCCCAGTTGGTGAGCAACTGTAAAGAGAACAGAATATGAAAGCCGAGCTAGCATCCATTTTCCATTGTTTCAAAATTCGCTCGCCGTTAGAACTGAAATCTTCCCCTTTGGATGCCCAGCCATTGCTGTCAGGCCAGAGGTGGACATTTAACCTGAGAGAACGTCTCGATTTGGCTCTCGCCAAAGTTGAATATCATTTTCGTTTTCCAGACTGTCAAGGACAACTGCAACCCAACTTATGACGAGACGTTCGAATACGTTATGTCTCAAGGGGAGTTGACCAACAGACACTTGGAAGTCACCGTGCTCACTCAGAAGACTTGGAAAAGCCCCGTTATGGGTCAGGTAAGCTCATTCCCTTCCCTCCTTTTTGACATTAAAATAAAATTAGAACGAAAGGTAAATTTTAGTCCAGTTTTATTGAAAATGCTTCATTCGACAGAGCTGCTTCTTTTTCACGTTGTACCGAATAATTTATCCCCAGGTCATTGTCAACTTGGCCGAAATGGACCTCACAAAGGCCACAACTGCTTGGTACGACCTTCAGCCGGCGGCTACGAAAGATAAAGAACAATAATTGTCTGAGCTTTTCAACGTATACGCAAATTTCCGCTTGCAATTGTGTTCAAATGTGTTGTGAATTAGCACTCGCAGCTTTTCTAATGTTCGCTACGTTAACCGCAATGCCGTCCTCGGAGGGAATCTCGAACATGTATTCAATTTTAAATTGATTCACGAATACTGTTTTTTGAACAATTTTATGGCTTTAATTTGTCACCCATTTGTGATTTAATGTTATCAGCTAATGTTACCTCATGTTGCTTTTGAATGCGATGTTATGTTATCAACTAATGATTCTAAGGAATAAAACAAATTTTGCTTACAATGTTATCATTTCGTGATTTTTGTTCTAATCACCTTGAGTAGACAGAGTCGGGCAATATTAGATTAAATTGATTTTTGACGCCGATTTTTCAAATATAGTTATTTTTTAAATTTGGTTGAAACGTTTTTGAAAAATACAACAAAAAAATGTACTCACTAAAAAATGTCAAATATCAATTTATTTTTCAACCAGATATACCAACAGTGTTGTACAAATTGTTATAATTGAAGCCTGTCAAATTGTCCCCTGGAAGGCAGAACGTAAATTTTACAGCCGTGACGAAAAACTGGAAGCGCGATTTCTTCGCCAAAAATTACAGAAACCTGATGATTTGAAATGCATTGGATTTTTTTTTTTAATTTTTGCGGAAAAAGTTTACAAGAAGGGATATTTTTAAAGTAAAATGTCTCTTGAGCTATTCTGTTGCTAGGGACATTGTGATATTTTTCCAGGACTTATACTTACGATACAATGCTTGTCAAGAGTAAAAATTATTGTGCTATTTGTTCGATCAGAAAAATTCCAGTTTTTTCCGATTACATTGTCCTTAGTTTATGTGAGTTAATGGACGGTTTAGGAACTCAAGAAGTCCAAAGTTTCCCAACTCCACCGTTAAAATTTGCCAACTTGAAAAAAATGAGAGCCAAGGGATTGGTTCCTATAATAATATATTAATTTTCATACTTGGCTTGTTAAAGGTTGGCTGAATGATAATACCCAATAAGGTATATGAATTTATGGCGATTATAAAAATAATAATGAGAATTATTAAATGGAATTCTTGCGTCCAGTGTTGTTCAAGAGTCAGAAAATAATATATAAAGGGTCGAAATTGAGAATAAACGTTGAATTTCCGATTACTGATAAGTTGGAAAAAATTCACGTTGTTCCTCATTGGACTTTGGTCACCTCGAGCTTTTCGTTCAACGCTTCTAGTACAGTGGCTTGATTATTAATTTACACCTTCTATGACACAAAATAAATTATTTTCGTATTTTATTTCAGTTCAAAATACTATTGAGAAATTGGAAAGTTTTTGATTAAGTATTTGAGGATATAAATTACGATTTTATAAGCATTATTATGAGACGAACCTATGTAAGTCAATGCTACCAGCCGAGTTTAGGATAAACATGGCCGCGATTCTAGCTTGGCCGCACTGTATCTATCAAGCCACTGTAGTAGCTCCTAGTACAGCAAGGTTAGCTTACACAAAACATTTGCAATGAAAGGAAGGCGAAAAGTCTATGTTTCAACGCACGTCTGAGGAAGGTTTATACCAGTGACGTCAGAGAAAGTTGCCCCTTAATGATCGAGCCCACCTTGTCATTTAGTCACCTTGCTAGTACCAAGGTGACTAGTACAGTGACTAGTACCTTGCTAGTACAGTGGCTTGGTAGATATCTATCAAGAGATATCTATCAAGCCACTGTAGCTCCTAGAGCTCACTAAGGCCATCTTTTGGCGCTTGCAGTAACTAATCCGCCCGGCGTCCAGCTCCGACTGCAACCTGTTGCTTCACCGGAAATTCCTCAGATTGTGGCGCCTCTCGCGGCCGCTTGCCGAACCAGAGTTCCCCTTCCAATGGCATGCGCGTGAAACAGGTTTCCCGAGTAACGGAATCCACTTCAGTCACCGTGGTGCGGGCTCGCTGTCGCGGACGTAATTATTCCGGTTCGGCGATGTTTTAGTGATTGTTTACACATGATTGTTGGAGCTAGTGGTAAATTCATCATGAATCCTAAAAGGTAGGTCGGACTCGCGCGCGGTGTAAAGTGCAATCGTTTTACTTGGAAAAATTCTACCTTTCCTCGCCACCAGTCTGGACGTGCGATGAGGATTTCGGCGGTCGCGTATTTTGTTTAGTGCCGTTTCGTTAATTCGGTTGGACATCGTATATTTCCGACGATGTTTGTCACTCGGAAGGAGTTCTTCAAGTTCTTCAGTTGCGCCAAGTTCGTTCTGCTCGCTCTCGGTCTTCAGAGCTTCTGTTTCTCTTCTGTTGTATCAGGTATGGAAATTTGTTTATGGGTTATTCATCGCGAAAAGGGGCAATGTTACAAGCCGATATTAGCGGTTAACTGAGGTTTCACCCAAGGTGGATAGATATAGATAGATAGATATAGATTTATATATATTTTCGCAAAAGGGGCCACGTAACGCACAATTTATGTTAGGGGGCCACCCAATGCAAGTTGCGTTAGGTGGCCCCCAGTTTTACCCAGAAAGGGTCGTCTAACGCACTCTTTATATAACTATAGATAGATATAGATAGATAGATATATCTACCTTGGGTTTCACCGACTCCCTATAAATAAATATCCCCTTGGCTAATGAATGTCTTCGCCCTCTTCATATTGCCCTCTTTGTATTATTCTGCCCTCTCTACCCAAGGTAGATTGCTCTCTACCTATTCTTCCGCTAGGGTTTGATTTTTCAAGAAAATCGAGTTTCTCTCGCTTCAGAGGAATCCCGAGGCGATTTCTTGAGGGATCTGTGACCTTTTCATTGCCCAAGGTGACTAGAGTGGTAAATGAAATAGGATCTTGTCGTTCTTGTGACTCACTTGAGGAATCCGAGCTTCCATTGATGTAGACCGTAGTTTCACGCGGTTGAATAATTTTCCCTTAAAATGTTCGCCCCTTTTTCTCTAACAATTCTATTTAGAGCCAGTTGGATTTATGTAAACCCACAATTATCAAGATACTTTTTTTTTTTTTTTAATAATCCAAATTACGTTTTAAATACAGTTTAAAAAAATTGCTAGTAAATAAATGGTATTAATACTTCAATCTTTGGCCGGCAAATAACGTGAAGTTCCTATAAGTAAAATGGTTATCAGAAAATTTACAAGAACGCTTCTAATCTGATTCTTCTATTTTATCCGACCAAAATCGAAAACTTTCTTATTATTTTCACTCGATACCTGAACTATGTGAGACCACTCGTGAAAATATTGGGCCATTTTTCTTGCTGTGGAATGTAAAACGCGCGAAAAAGTCACGAAACCTACTTACTGATAACGAAAAAACTCCTTATCAACAGTCGTACTTGTAAATAATATTTCTTTTGGTTTATTATTATATAATAAGCCATTGTAATCGCCAAAGAAAATTCCGTAGCAACTATTGTAATTTTAATCAATTTTATTTTTCTTAATTTCCTAATTAAAAACTGAATTTTTCGCCCTACAGCTGGAGAGTGTTTGTCGACCATTCCAATGAGTATAGAACGATTTTTATAGCTTGAAGAACTCTCGACTTATACCAAATTCTGAAAATCTACCAAATTCGACACAAAAGCTGCGATAACTCGAGAACCAATAAAGCTATCGACCCGGCGATGGTCTCATTCGATTCAGCGTCCAAAAATCTATATAATTTGATACCATATACACATTTTTCTGAAAAACCCTGGAAAATATGAATTTTCTCCCCCTCAAAACCCCCCAAAAATACCCTTAAAATTGAGCTAGCAAGTTGGTTCAAGAATTGGGCCGTCGTAGGACCGAGATTGATTTTTGGTGAAAATTTCAAATTTTTAGCTCTTACAGTTTGGCCGGAAAACTGCTAACGGCGGACGGACAGAATTTTTTTTATTGGATATTCGGATTCTACATGCCTTGAAACGTAAAACATCAAATTTTGAATTGAATTTTGGGTTAGTAATTTTTTTTTCTTGGGCGATTACAATGGTTTATTATGAATAATAAACAAAAAACGCTTGCATACGAGTCTGCAACGCATTGGGACATTTCATGTCTTTCCCCTCCTCAGCTACCAAATTAGGTAGGTACCTAATTATAAAGTCGCAATCTTAGTTGTAGTGTTCACCATAAAAGAATTGGTAATTAGACTTGATGATCATGATCAGTTAGTCCAGACAAAAAAGTGGAATTTACTCAATTCAAATGCCAAAAAATGAAAATGTCAAAACGGCAAATCAAACGGAGCCAAAAAGTCTAGTTTAGTTGCAACTGATTGTACAGTGGTTTACTATTCCTTTACTTCAATAAGTTCCCACCGAATTTGTAGCAACTATTTTTGGACTGTTTTGTAACGCTATTTCGTAACGCTCATGTAACAAAATACTACTATTTCGTCACGTTACGAATTTTAGGTTGTGCGCAAAGACATAAAAATGTCAAAATCTATCTTGGCCTGACAATGGCTCTGTAGTGGCAACTACAGTGGCGCCTACAATTCCCGGCAGCTGGAGTACTGAGTTAGGCGCCACGGTTACGCTAGAACCAGGGGACGCGTTATTAAAATTTCAGTGATTGTACAGTGATTATTATTCAATTTCTTGTTTGCGCATTGAATTGGTGGCATTTTGTATCAAGCCCTCCCTAGACAATACAGTCACGAGTCACGAGACTCACTAATCGATGTGACCCGAGAGCATTATATTATGTCCGATCATGTCTCCGAGTGTCCCCAGTCATGAGTCGACATGCGTATTCCTGCTCTCGTCTGTCCGTGCATGAAAATGTTTAACGCTCTCGGGGACTTTAATTCGAGTAGTAATTTCATTCGAGCGTCTTCCGTCTTCTGTTGCGTTTCGGTTGTGAAAGTGTTTTTTTGTTCGCGTTGTGAATAGTTTTTAAAAACGAAAACGAATAAATAAATTGAATAAATGAATTTCTTCCGGTTAATACGTAAATTTTACGGGAATCGCGGAAAAAAAATGAACGCGTTCGTCGAAATCGGGAAAAAATTCGATTGCGGCGCAAAATTCATCACTTACGGAACCAGGTGTGTACCGAGCTACATATTTTTCCGAATTTCATTGGTTAACAAACGAAAATTGAACTTAGATAATAATACCTTCCTATTTCTTCATGTCTCGCTCAAGAAAAAACGCTGAAAATGATTGTACAGTGGTTTATTATTCCTTCGCTTCAATAATGATTTAGGAAGACTATCCATTTGTGATTTTAATAATTCCGAACATTTGTGAACGTTCCCACCGAAAAACAAATGGTAACTATAGGGGAAAAATCCGTAGCAACTATTGTAATTTTAATCGATTTTATTTTTCTTAATTTCCTAATTAAGATAAATTTTTTGCCTTACCCTACAGCTGGAGAGAGTGTAAAACCCTGGAAAATAAATATTTTCTGCCCCTCAAAACCCCCAAAAATACCCTTGAAATTGAGGTAGCGATTTGGCTAAATAATTGAGCTATTGTCAGGCCAAGATTGATTTTTGGTGAACATTTTAAGAATTTATCTTTTATAGTTTCGTCAGAAAAGTGCGCACGGCGGACGGGCAGAATTTTTTTTATTGGATATTCGGATTCTACATGCCTTAAAATGTAAATCATTACTTCAGATAAATTTAAATTGACCTTATAACAGCTGAAAAGAGCGAGAATTCCAACGAGTAATATTGATTTTTGCTCTTGTGAAAACTCTCCATTGAAAACCCTTTGAAAACACTGAAACCTTGCGTTATTATTAATTTTACGTGTATACGCATTCAATTACTCAATTAATTACTCATTCAATTAATTGCTCATCACTTTTCATTGAAAATTAATTCCATCGTTTGCCTATTAGAATGTTGAAGAGGCTTCATTCATATTATTTGCGTTTTCCTTTTTAATTTCCTCGCTTATTTTTGTTTTCTAGCGAATTTCCGATGAGAAAATGTATTATGCATCAGTAAATGCATCATTAACTGATTTATTTCCAGCCAATGACTCGCAGGTTGGGATTTGATCATTTAAAAATAAAATATTTTTATTATTTAATTTTCCTTCTAATAAATCCGGGAGTTTCCCTTCTGGGAATCGCGAACGGTGGGAAATATTTCGAGCCTTTCATTAGGTAAAAGGAGTGAAAAATTAATTAAATTAACCGTACAATTTTCGCTGTACGAGGAAAAATTGAAAGGCCTTTTATAAGTGAGACTTTTCATGGTTTTTTAACTGAGGAACGTTGCCTTTTTAGTCGGCATATTGCATGACACAGGTTGTATAACTATTTCGCAACTAGGCAAAGCGCCCAGTCCTCTTTACTTGCCCATATAGTTTTTATCTCTGTTTGGAGAGGCAAAATCTGTAGCTAATATAGTAGTAACTATAATTAGATAATTAGGTGGTTGTGTTTTCATGGTTTTTGTTTTTTTCTATCATAAACTAGTAGGTTTGCAACTTTCGCCAAGTTTTAGCCAAGATAGGCTCTCCAAGTTTCAAGATTTCCAAGATTTGTAACTTCCACCGTGGAAAACTACAGCAAATAGTCGTCAATTCATGTTTGAATATACCAAAAGTTAGGTAATTTAACTGACAACATTTTCCTCATGTACCTATCTATTTTTCAATCGTTTGTGAGGTATTCGACAATATTAGTAGACTAGACACGAAAACATTGCATTTTTCAACTTTGAACGTTGTTTTCATCCATTCATTGCAAAAGAAACAAAGAATAAACCATATATTATTGATATACACATCATCAACTATCATTATGCTGAATTTGAGCGAAATCGATTTCAAAAAGTTTTTCGCGAAAAATCCAAGGGGTCCCCCTGCGATTTTTTCGAACCGACCACTTAACGAATTTTTACTCGCCTTCCAATGCTGATAAAAATCTGAAATTTTCAGGAAAGTTGGGTCTTACCAAGATGTATTTTTGCTATTTTTTTTAATTCTCGGAAAAATCTGCAAGTGGTCCAAAAAAATCAGTTTTTGAATGCTCGAAAATCGGACTTTAACCGTAATTTGCGGGGTCAAAATTTATGCGAATCATTTGTTTTATTATGCAGGAGTCTTCATTCAAGCGCCTTACACACGTACATAGCAAAAAATTTGGTGAAAAAAATTTAAACTGAGCCAGAGAAATTATTTTCCGTAAATCGAGTTGTTCACCGGCCGACATTTCGAGCTCCGCTGGCAGCGGTAAGGGTGAGAAATTAACCTTTGTTTTTCGAGAGCTATTCTTATGGGAAATTGAACGCAGAATCCGAATTTGACGTCAAAACGAAGGAAATTTGACGACAACTTTTAGTTTTTCCCAGTTTTACTACTACACCGTTGTTATGTTTTTCAACTTTGAAAATTCGTTTCAAATACTTACAGTACTGTTAAATGTTATTTTATTACTTATTCTTATAGGAAATTAGACGTACAATTCGGGTTTGAAGGGAAAATAATCAAATTCTAACAATTAATAAAAAATTTCGAATTTTTTCGTTTTTCGCACTTTTAAAGTTTTAACTTGAGAATTTTTTTCCGCCACGTTGGTGAATTTAAAAAAACTAAATTCCGTGTTACAAATTTAATTTAGAATCGATCAAAAATGAAAAAAGGACCTTGGTTAGTTTTTGTTTTCGAGATATATTCCACTTTTACGTAAAAAACGTGTTTTCGTTTTTCTTCGAGCGCGAAAAGCTCCGCGTGGACATTGGACCATTGGCGCGTGAATTTGGAGACCAGATGCTCGAAAAATGAAAATTATAAAACTGAAACTAAGTGATTGGAAAACAATAATTTCGAGTCGAAATGTGAAACGAAAATAAAATGAAGTTGGAAATTAACGAGAATAGCCATAATACAATTTCTCAACTGGGATGATTCTCTCAACTGAATAAATGGAGACATCGTTTCCATTTATCGGTTGTAACAGGGCGGTATTTTCAACTCAATACATACGAACTTTAAATATTCTTTTCATCTATTTATTGCTAAAGAAACGATGAATGAATAATTTATTAATGATATACACACCATCCACTATAATAATGCTAAATTTGAGCAAAATCAAAAAATTTTTCACAAAAAATTCAAGGAGTACCCCTGCGATTTTTTTAACCGACCAGTCAACGATTTTTTTCTCGTCTTTCGTTAGAGATAAAAATTTGAAATTTTCAGCAAAGTTGTATCTTACCAAGATGTATTTTTGTGATTTTTTTCAATTCTCGGAAAAATCCGCAAATGGTCCAAAAAAATCAGTTTTTGAAATAAAAAAAAATTGGAACTTTAACAGCGCTTTTCGGGGTCGAAATTGGTGTTAATCAATTTTTTTAATACGCGGTAATCTTCATTTGAATGCCTTACACACGTGCATAGCGAAAGAATTGCAATTGCGTACAAGCAGTAGCTCTAGGAGATGCAAATTAAGGCTTTCGCCCCTCTCCCCGTTGATACTAATGGATTGGAAAAACGTGTTTTTCTTGGAACGTAAAATCACATTATTGAACTATGTTGAACATACATCCCCTTCTACTCATATAGCGTATTAGTGAATCGGAATCCGTCTTTGAAAGTATTTATAATCATGCTGTAGTCTAATAAGAGTGAAATATTTCGAACATTTCAAATGGTCGATTTTCTATCGATTTCCAACTGCTGCTGTTTTTTTTCTTTAATAAGATTTTTTTAAATCGTGTTCTAGGCTTTTTATTGCTGATAATATTTCATCGGCGTGAGCATTATTATTTACATAAGTCCTATAACTGCTACAATTTAAAACAACAGTCTTCATGGTTCGTGAGCTGAAACATCAATCTTAAATATCCGGAAGTTTTCATGTGATTCCATTAAACTTAAAGCTGTTCCCATCTCGCTCGAATATATTTAGCTTCCTATTCGCTTTTGTAATAGAGAAACTTCTTCCAAAATGTTGTTTTCCTCGAATAAGTTCGTTTACCTATCGATTTTCCCCGAGGGGACTTCCTGATATTATAGTCCATAAAATTTACTCATAGTCTCGCCTTGGAAATGGCCGTATTTTGTACATATTTTCGATCTCGTTCGACTTCTCTGGTACTATTGTGGACGATCGTCATTATTGGTGTCTGCTGTGACGTTAGGGCTCTTACTCGGGGTACTCCTTCGTGGGTGGAACCGGTGGAAGTTGGAAGTCATCCGACCGTGAAACGAACAATCCCACGGGGGCGCGATCCCCTAGAGAAGACAGTAATTGCAGCCGAAACGGAACTTATTGTGAAACCGCTAAACAAAGACTTGAAAACATCCTGATAAAAAGGTTGATCTTTATTTGTTCATTTTCGCAAGTGCGGGCAGCAAAGTTTAAATAGGCGTTTCCCGCCTGAGGTTGAAAAAACATCTAAAAGTACTAAACACGACTGACAATCTATTTCGAATCGTATAATTTCGTTTGAATCGAGAAACTCGTTCCTTTCTCTTTGGAAATTGAGGAGTTTCCAACTACATTTACGTGGACCTAAGTAAAAGGCGTTATAATTTAATATGACTTTCGTAAAGATCTCTATTATCACTTGAGTATTTTTTTTTAATGGCATTTCCTTCCTAAATTATATTTAGCAGTAATCCGAGGAGGAGGTTAGAACGTGTAAATTATTTAGAATAATGTTAAATTGTATGAAATCAATTCAATATTTTATTTAATACAAAAGTGTGCTTATTTAATCTAGGGAGAATAATAATACTGTAGTCTAAAAATTTTTTTTTCAATTTTTTCTTTCCATTTTGATTTTTACAATCGCAAGAATTATCATTTTCGAACGATCGTGATCTTCAAATAATATTTTATTGCATTCAGATGACGATCGCTTTGCATTGCCATGGTCACACGCAGTGCTTCCGCATTAACCGCAATTTTCCCGCGCCTTTTTCTCTTTTAGGATCTCCTGGAAATGGCCCGACTTTCACCTTATTGTTTGAATTTAGTTGTAAACTCCACTTTCGCCTTGATGGACGGTTGATAATTTTCACGCCCTCGTCATGTGGGTTTGCTCCGTTGAAAAGTTCTAGGACTGTATTTGCATTCGTTTTCGGCTGTTTCTCAAACTTGCGAATATTCCACTGCGCGTTTAAGCTCTAAGAGAACACACAGCTATTTTGGATAGGATTTGATTAGGAAGTTGTAGTTTTTCGTCGTTTTTTTGTCAGATGAAATTCCATGATTTTTCTCCGTTTCGCTGGAGTCATATTTCGCTACTATTTTACTGAAATATTGGGAAAAAAACTGCAAATGATAGTAAAATGGTTTATTACGTCTTTCTTCAACAATGATTAGGGGACCATCCATTTGTGATAAGAACTTGTCGAAACATTTATGAACGTTTCCGCCAGAAAACAAATAGGGAAAATTCCTTAGCAACTATGGTCATTTTAACCCTTTTTTTTTCTTAGTTTTCAATTTAAAAGATAGACATTTTTCGCTTTACAGTACATCTGAAGGTGTTTGAAGACAGTTCCAACGAGTTCAAAACGGCTTTAATAGCTCCAATAAATCATGCCCATTTTGTGAAAATGTCCCAAATTTTACACAAAAGCTGCGATAACTCGAGAACTATTTAAGCTATTGACTTCGCGATGGTCTCATTCGATTCTTCAAAAAACTATGAAAATAGACACCAAGTACATCATGGTCTGAAAAACGTTGTATAGTATGAATTTTCTCCCTCTCGAAATCCCTCAAAAATATCCTTATTACTGAGGCAGCTATTTGATTAATGAATTGAGCGAATGACAGACCAAGATTGATTTTTGGTGAAAATGTCAAGAATTCAGCTATGATATTTTCGTGAAAAAAGTGTTGACGGCGTACGGATAGAATTTTTTTTATTGGATATTCGGATTCTACATGCCTTGAAACGTAAAATATAAAATTTTAATGGCGGTTAGAGCTTTTTTCCTTGGGCGATTACAATGGTTTATTATTGAAAAATAATTCCAAATCAAAAACCTCGGAAAAAATAGAAGAGCCGTCGTCCAATGGACCCGTTTTCGCACCAGGGATATCAATGCATTTGCGAACGGGCGAAAAATCTATGGAACGTGTGACCTCTTGGACGTGCCCGAGGCTCTGTGTACTCGAGTCAGTACCAACTAGTAACTCGTGCTGTTCTACCTGCGGTTTCATCTCAAGTCCACTGACTTGCTCGCCTAGCGACGTTGCCAGTTCTCCTCTTTCCCTTCCCTTTTTTCCTACGAACGCATTTCAAGAGACGCATCTTTGTCTTCCCTTAGGTCTTCACGGGTCGTATCACCTGTCTCCTATGAGGGCAAACGCCTTCGACTACTAATCAGGTTTTAAATAGAAGACTAGTACGTTTCTTTGTTCGAATATCGATCGTCGGTTGAAGGTCGAAATGCGGAGTCCAATGGGTTGGAGCTGTTCTGCACGATTTTGAAAGGAAAGAAATTTATTTCTCGGTATGACAATGAGCCGTTTGCACGCTAAAGCCGAGGAACGTTATGAATTGTTGTATATTCGCTGATTTATCGGTAAACTGGGAGGCTTAGCGATTCGCTATATTTATTATGGTAATTAAATAGGAACTAAATTTTAAAAATAATAAGCAATTAATGATAAAATAAATAAATCATTTATAAAGTACCTAGGTACTTGAAAAATAACAGTATAATAAAATAATAATAAAATAAAATAATATAATAATAAAATAAAATAATAAAGTAATAGAAAGTAATAATAAAATAATGAATACCTCTAGCAATATAAGATAATTTATAACAAATAACAATACAAATGACACTGGTGATAAATGTCTTATATAATAAATATACGAATAAATATAAATATAATTAATGAAGCAAATAATAAAAATAAATATAATTATGAAGCAAATAATAAAAATAAATGGTAAAAAACTTGAACGTAGTGTATAATTGAATGATAAACATTTCCCGGGCTACCAACCATTAATTTATCTAGTTGGATGGGCATCGATCAACCTTCAATCTCTTCAAATGCTGAATAATCAACGCGATAAAATTCCTCAATTTGAATATCGAGTCGAAATAAAAATAATTCCTAGAATCTTATCAGTTTTCTCGATTTCCGGATTTTCCGTTAGTTGTAGCTCGGTTTATTCTGAATTTATTTTAATTTATATTTTGACTACTAATTGAAAGTTTAGAAATTAATAGAAACCATATCCAAAGATTTGAAATCTTTAACCGAAAAATATTCGAGAAATTGAGCTTGAAGCCGATAAGAACCTTGTCCTTAGGTTTGATAGGTTTACTCGGAAATTCAACGTAAAAGCTGCGTCAGAGCTTAGTAAAAATAACACCGCTGGAGAAGGAATCAAATTTCTCAACGGATAAGTGCCATAATTATGTTTCTACAAAATCGTATTTCAAACCACGAGAAAGCTTAGTAAGAACAAAATGGACTCATGCCGGAATCGTTCTTACAATCAATTTCCAATCGAAAATGCGTCAACAAATTTTTTTTCTATCCAGCTTATTTTCTGGCTTTTTTCAATTTTTCAAGGTTTTCAATATTTTTTCAGACTTTTCGAATTTTTCAGATCTTTTTGACGGATTTTTCAGACTTCTATTATTCATTTGTTCTGTGGTTACAGACTTTTTTTGTAGTTACAGATGGTTTTCATTTTTTTCTCTTCTTTCAAACTTTTTTCAAATTTTCAGACTGTTTCACTTTACTGCAGTTTTTTTGTTCGTGGTTGCGACCTACTGACACTAAAACGGCCATTACTCCATTAACTTTATCACTAACCTAAGGAGACCGTTGAAAGAGCGTAAAGTTTCTTATCGGATCGATGCTTATGTCTTCAATTTGTTTTTCAAACAAAAAAGCTTCACAAATTTTTTTCTGAGAATTTCCGAGAGCAAGTCAATCCATCCATGCATTCCATCCATTTCATTCCATCCATCTCTACCATTATTTACTTGTGTATTCGCCTCGTTCCCATTAGCTAAAAATAATGCCAATGACAATGAGAGAAAAAATAATTGCTACGCTTTCAAAAGGCTTATTAAGTGGCAGAAACAATTGTCAGATTTCTCGCACATTGTTGACTATTTTCGTGTTGAAAAAATGCAGTTTTTCTTCGATCAACTGTCTGGAAAAATTTGTATGCGCTGCTCCCCTAGAATTTTCTTTTATTCGATCGCTTACGTACATTTTTACGCCTCAATGCGTTGAAACCGACGAGTTTTCCAATTGACATACTACAATTGTATAACTTACGGTCGCACCGATGACACGGTGGAATGGTGAAAAATTGATGCGATTGCTCATTCCAGAGAAAGCTTTTCCGCCGGCTGCTAGAAATACGAGTAATATGTCAGAATGACGAAGAGATCGGATTCTGCTTTTTGTAATATTGAATCAAGAGTGCCACAGTAAAATGCAGGGATAAATATTCGATTTTTGAGGGGAAAATGGATGATTCTAATTTTTCCAAAATTATTTTCTAATTATATTTAACAAGTCGCAATATTAGCTCGTTGATTTTACAGAGGAATTATTTGAAACTAGTTGCGTAATGACCGTTATATAAATTTACCAGTTGAAATTCACTGATCTCGGACTATTACAATGGTTTTTGTTTCGTTGAAATTGTTTTTCACCATTTGCTCATTTACTCTTGGAAGGAAGTATCTAAGGCACTGTTTAACCTTTGTTCTATAACTAGTTTCCCTCCAAAAATGTCCTATAATGTTTTCCTCATTTCACTAAAAATGCCACTTGTTCACTTTGGGCACTTTCCGGACGTTTTTCCTTTCCAACGATGACGCGCCGCGCTATCCCGCGCGAAATCTTCTCATCTAGCAAGCTCTAAATATTCTTCACATTTCATCCCTTGTCGTTTTTTCTTAGGAGGACAAATACGTTTTCCAACGCACTTTCCCTCCCCGTTTTTTCCGTTGACGGTTTCCTCTCACGCGCCGTGATATTTCAAGAACGTCCGTGTACGGTATTGATTTAAAGGAATTTTCGGCTATAGGGGGATGAATGGATTGATCCAAGTGAGGACCGATGTGTAGCGTTATGGTGGCTATTGATGAGCTGAAGAGGATAACCTGAGAGGACACTCGAGAATCGGCGAAGCGTCAAATATAGACGATTATGGAGTGCTCTATCCTCCGTTACTCCAATGTGAAAATAAGTTAATAACGGTTGTTAATCATGACAAATCAACACTGAAAAAAGTGACTAATATTTGTTAAATTACGTAGACAACTGCGAAATTTGAAATATAATTATAAACTCACCGTGAGTCGATTTAGCTTTGCTGAGTTCTGTATATTTCAAGAATATATACTTTTCAGTATATTTTTATCATCGTCACATACGTATGAATTTTTCCGAAACTCAAAAATCTCCATAAAAACAGCGATAACTCTAAAACCTGTGGAAATACACGTCTCATTCGATTCAGCGTTAAAAATATATTTTTATGAATATCAATAGGTACTTAAACTGTCCCTTTATAACTAGTAGTGGCGGTTTTTCGATTTTTGGACAAATTCAAATTTAAACATCGCTCGAAATTCGCTTTAAAAAAAAAATTTCTTTGTTTCTTTGTCCATTTTTGAAAAACCTCCGGTGAAAATCAGTAGTAGGAAGTCCATGTGTTATAAAAAAAGCCATCGTTTGCTTTCTTTTTGAAAAATTGCTCGTGAAAATAGGGAAGCTATTTACAGCTCGAAATACGTGACCGCTAAAACCAGATGCTGTAATGTTAACATGGGGCGCGGCGTCTATTTTTAATTTAAATGAAATGCAGGAAGCGTAAAAAGGATGTCGTTGGATGACTGCCTTCACCCCAAGTGAAGAAACGTGTTTGAAACGTTCTCCGATGGTTAACAGATATCAGTGATTCCGTCTCGTTAATTCGAAAGAAGGGATCGTATTTCAGTTGAGCCCTATGAGTTGTAGTCCTTGGTTCTTTTGGCCCTTGCAGCTATTCGTTATTAAATAATCAGGCCAGTCACTGTGAAAACAGGTAGAGAGCTGAATTTTTTAATATCTTGTAATACCCTTACCGGAAATACGTGTATTCTCAATTTTGCAACCTTCTAAACTTCAGATGCTTAAAAAATCTCGAGATTTTCGTCTTTTTTTATCCTTTATTATTATTCATTGGTTGTTGTCGCTGATACATAATTGTGAGGTTGAGGTGGAGACAAAAAACGCGACCAGTTCTCCTCATCATCTATATTAATTCGAGCCCTCTATTCTAGTCAAAATGCTTTCATTATTCATTCGCTGTAGCTCTTAGTAATTTATTAGTCTCTATGTTTCTAGTCACTTGCATCTTCTAGTCTTCGTTTATAATTATAATTTCAAGCTTTTTAAAACTAGATTAGGTATGCAACTGTGATAACTCCTCATCTCAAGACGAACCCTCTTCACGGGCGACCCCTTTTTTTTTTTTTAAAAAAAAGACTTGACACACTAATTTCTAAGATGTTTCCTGAAGAGGCCCGTGAGGGCGAAAGCGCTCGAATTAATATAGATGATGAGGAGAACTGGTCGCGTTTTTTGTCTCCACCTCAACTTCACATTTATCATTATTATCTCCTAAACTGTGCATATTTCGAGAAAACTCAACATTAATATTTTTGAATTAGGTTGAATTTTCTACAATATGAGCTCAAGTGGAGTAGGTAATAGTTTCGGAGATTTATGTGTCAAAGTTCAAGGGTTTTTGAACACTGGCTCGTATTTAATCGCGAAGGTCAACAGTATCGCTTGTTATTCAATATTCACAGAAACATATCGGATAATATGGTACGGTAGGAAATCGATTTTTTCTTTTATAAAATTGTTGAATTATAAAAAAATTTTTCGCATATTTTGAAACATTTTTTTGTTCTACTCTGGAGTAGTAAAATTAGCTCGTAATGCATTAGGGAAGCCTTTTTTCCTCCATTGTCGATTGCTCGGGGGCGATGGAGCAGATGGTGAGGATATCGCTCATGTTTTGACCTCGGCTGATGCTTTTGTTGATACACGCCCCAACGGCCATTGGTGCTGTTCCACTGCCCAGCGGCCTGCCTAGGAGCTAACGGCAAAACCTGATATAGTAGCTTCTGGAGGTAAATTGAAGAGAATCAATATTTAGAATCAAAATAAGCAGTTATTTTAAAATAAAGGCGTTTTGTGCATTTGCGCAATAGTGTCAAAAAAAAAAATATTTTTTTTTTTTCTTATTAGAACCCATTTTTTTATTATTGAATCGAATTCTACGTGAAATTTCATTAACCTTTGAGGGGGGAAAAAAAACTGAAATATTGCTCAATAGTGGTTGACCGCATTTTTTTGCACTCCTTTCAAACGGTAGTCCTCGTGGCCCATTTCTTGGGCAATGTCATAGTTGCGCATCAGGAAAAATCAATCGAGGGGTCAAAGATTGACACCTTTTCAAAAAAATCACATATTTAATTTTTTTTTAATGGGTTTTCATTTGAAAAACAAAGTTAGCGTCTATCGCGCCAATCGTTGATGCGCATTTCGTCATATTTGGGATCCCCGCAAAAAAATACGGATTATGGAAAGAATTTAGAGAAATATTGTTTCCTGGGACACTTATTATAATCGTTCCCTCCCTCGCGCTTTTAGCGGCTTAAGAATTTTGGCGTCGAAAAAGACTTCATTAAAATCGAGGGGACTTCTTCTTAAAGGGAAGAATTCTCTCTCATCTCAAGTGCATAATTTTCGAGCGCTCAGTAGACGCGAAGATACGTCGTATCGTTCAACACTGAGCACTGGAAGTCTAGATTTACACTTGCTCAAGCAAGTGGGCACAAAGGAATGTAATATGCGGCGAGGTCAAGCATTTCACAGTGCCTACCTCAAGTTTTAATATTGAAGTTGGCAAGTGGCCCGTGAAGTCCTTCCACCTGGCTTTGTAGGAACCGATGGATACTGAAAATTGCATGCAGTTTTTTTCTCCCAACCTTTTTACTGCGGAAACCCATAGAGCAACCTATCCGGCCATTTTTCACCCCTTTTCTCCGGTCTCAATCTCGAGCGACCATAGCTCGTAAACTTCTGCATAGTGAAGCGAAGCCATGATTTCTAAATTCGAAAAGAACTGGCGAGTCGGTGCGATTTTAATGCCAGCATTGCCTTAAATTCCCAGGTCGATTGCTAATTCATAAGCGGTCGATATTGAAAAAGAAAGCAGACTTCCTTAGGCGTACAACAATGGAACAATGAGGGCAAACAATTGAGCCAAAACTTGGAAAATGTTCGATTATAAACGAGGCGAAGATAACTTTATATCCTGTCTTTGTTTCATCACTGGAAATAAGTCTGGACACGTGGAAGGTGACGTAGATTGAGATACCCTGACGCAGAGCTAATTGACAAATGATTTCGTGTGGCTCTACGCGGAGAGACGTCATAATATGGGAGCAACTGCGTTCAAAAGTGCTTCATCATGAAAAAAGCGCTGTATGACACGAAATTAGGCTGCTCTGAAATATTGCTATGTTTCAAGCCCAGACGAAAGAGATAGGGATTGTGGTCGAGATTCAGGGGAGACTAGGTCGTGCCCTGATTAGTTACCATGGACGATTTATTATCAATGATAAACTGTTGTAATTGCTCGCGAATTTTATTTTTAACCCCCTCAAAATTTAAGCCTTTACGTTTCAAGGTACGCAGAATCCGAATATCGATCGAGAAAATTTCTGTCCGTCCACCGTTAACACTTCTGAAGAAGCTATAAAAGCTAATTTTTTTAAATTTGCACAAAAAATCATTTTTGTCATAATGGCTCAATTCTTTAGCCAAATCGCTACCTCGATTTCAAGGATATTTTTGGGGTTTTTAAGGGGGTGGGAAATCGTATTTTTTTTAATAATAATTTTTTTAAATAATTTTATTTATTTTTTTTATTATTATTTTTTTTTTTTTTTTAAGGCAAAGGCTCGTTTCTTATTAATTTATATGGATTTTGGAACCCTGAATCGAATGGAACATTAATGTGGTTGATAGCTTTATTGACTCATGAGCTGTACGGTCTAATCGTTCTGATCCTCCAATCGGTTTGTTCTGTTCCACGTATCCTTTCGGTCTTTAGCGTGTTCCATTTCTCGGATCTGCTCGCTTTGATTTTCCGATCTGCTTACCATTTCTCCGACCTACTCGTTCCGTGCGTCCGATTTTTCGCCTACGTTCCTTTCCTTCGATCTGTCCATTCCCACGATCTCTGATGTGTTCATTCTGTTCATCCAATATCAGTTCCATTTTTTCGATCTATTGTTGATGTGGTTTAGTTGACGGAAACACCCATTCGCATAATTTATTCGCTTCGCCGGTTAAAAAAATCCGTTCGGAGGAGCAGAACTTATGTTAGTGTGCAGTGCTATACTTAATCAATTTTCATTCAACTAAGGTCAACGATTACTCGATTACTTATCGCATTTAATATATGGAAACCTATAGGTCAGAAATTTTTCGATATTTTTTTTTTATCTAAATGAGGTAATACTCGCCGAGGAGGAATTTTTTCCTTTGGAGAACAGAGGGGAACCAACAACGCGGGCTAAATATATCACCATACGGAAACAAAGCGTTAAATTAAAACCGTTCTCCAGCGGCGTTGAATCAACTGGGCTTTTGTTTTGTTTGAACTAATGCAAAAAAAAACCTAAGCTGATTTTTTTTTCAATTTACGTATTTGCGAGAGGTTGAACCAGCTTGATTCGTATTCAGTCGACAAGAACGCCGTTGTATATCAGTTAACGTAAATGTTATAGCAGGATTCGTTGATGCAATAAGAGAATACGACTTATAGGACCTTAGCAAAGTCTGTTACACCTGCTTGTACTATATATTTTTGTGTGAGAGGAAAAATGGACATGATATGTTGAAAAATGAATCAAAATCCTTCGTATCGGTCAGGAAAAAACCTCCATTGAATCGGCTACGTTGAAGGTGCCTTTGTGAATAAAGCTTTGACGTATTTGAAGGCGTGCTTCTGTACGTGCAGAGCGGAGCGAAGAAGGCAGAACAACTATAGGGTAGAGCAGAGTGCCAAGAGCGCGAAAGGAGGGCAAAGACCATGCCAGAGTAGAAGCTGAGAGACAAGCGCTTATTTATTTTTTGCGCTATTATAGCTCAATGGTCGTTTAAAATAGCAATCTCGTTATGGTCTCATTCGATTCAGCATAGAAAATAAATTAATTTGCTACCTTACATGCCTATTTCATATTGTGTTTTGGTTTTTTGATTCGTCGGCGTTAAATTTTACATTACCATTCTCTTCAACATATTCAACACTCACATCTACTTCACATTAACACCCTTTTATCAAATACTATAAAGAATAGGTACTTTGAAAAATTTCAAAAAATCTGATAGAAATTTTTATTAAATAGAAAAATTCTAGAGGTTTTTCAGAAAAACTCTAAAGACATATGGATTTAAAAACCAATTTCTAGAAGATAAAACATATTTATATTCTTGTCACATTTCACGATATCTGCCGTTATTTTCGTTCATGAGTTATCTCTGTACAAAAAATACATACACGCTCGTTTCTCAGCTCCCACTCTTTGTTCTTTCCTCCCACTCATTGCTCTTTCCTCCCACTCCTTGCTCTTTCCCCCCGCTCTTTGCTCTTTCCTCCCACTCTTTGCTCTTTCCCCCGCTCTTTGCTCTTTCCCCCGCTCTTTGCTCTTTCCCCCCGCTCTTTGCTCTTTCCTCCCGCTCTTTGCTCTTTCCCCCCGCTCTGTTCTCTCTGCTCTCTGCTCCACTCTTCACGTACTCCTAGTGGGGCAGTGCGCCTTAGAGCTCGCCATTGCGATTTTTTCTACCCTAGTACATTAAAGAGGGATAGTTTCTTAAATAACGGTGATACATAGCACGAAAGGCTTCCGTGGATGGAGTTAGTATACACAGGTAGTTGACCAGATATTTATTACCAATTGGGAGGGGGAAACGGCTAAAACGTGCACCGGGTTGAAATTCTGCCGAATGTACTTGGGAAGTTTTATTTTCACAAACATGAAGCTCCCTTTATCTTAACTGTATTCTCTTAGCGCTAAGGGCCTCAGCTGTTCTCTTGTGATTAACCGCTTGTAAAAACGGCCGTTATAAATTTTGCAAGGGTCTTACTTTTATTAAACGGATATCCGGCCTTAGAGCCGCATCTTTGCGGGGAAGATTCGAAAAGATGAACGGCCCGAGTGAATTAATGCGGCCAAATGTGAATTCGCCGAGACGTCGAGTCGTGACTCTTGGTTATTTTCGAATTTATAGCTCGACTCGAATTTTCGGTTTAATAATGATCATGTTTTAAAAGAAAGACAATTAAAACGCAATTGAGCTGGAAAATAATGTGGGCATATTTAGCAAAGTAGTTTGTGTAATCGAAATAAAATTGGGAAAATGAACTGAATAAATCTCTAAAAAGAGGAAATTTATTGAAATAATAAAGAAGTAAAATCATCAATAAAAATAAATTAGGAGATAAATGGTGTTAATTTGCGGGAAAAAAGAATAAATTATGGAGGAATTTTGTAGAAAAAATAGTTACTTCAAATATTTGTATTTTTCTCAATTAGGTACTTAATTTAAAGTCAAATTAATCGCCAGCGAATGAAGAGTGTATTTAACGACCATTCCAGCGAGTGTAGAATGATGTTTATTGCTCCAAAAATTTTCAAGCTATACCGAATTTCTGAAAATAATAAGAACAGGTGGAAAAAATTATTCGCTAAAAAGAGAGCATTTAGCAAATTTTTCCAGAAATAATAAAAGTAAAATTTACGAAAAATACAACGATTCGTAAACATCTAAGGAAAATTGAAAAAAAAGGAATAGCAGATCGTTTTGGAATAATTCAAAAAGTAGGTGAATTCAAAAATTAATTTGGGGAAAAAGAAGCAAAAATCGTGACGGTAAATGTTGTTACATTTCTGTTAAGGAAAAAATTGGCGTTTGTAAAGTAGAAGGTCCTTATAATTGACTATCCGGTGGAAGTGTTCAAAAAACAATTCGGCTCCCAAGTTGATAACCTTTCAAGCCGTGAAAATAAAATTCTCAGAGAGGAAGGGAAAAAACACGGCACGAGTCAACTTGAGTGACCTCATCCTGTTTGAAGTTGGTTAAAAAATTATTCCCCTCCCTTCCCCGCCGGTTATCGGAATTCAACGGCAACTCGGTGAAATGAGTTAACGTCGAGGGCTTTTTATACGCTCGCTCGCGGTTTTCCGTTCGGAAAACGAGAAAATTATTAGAGGAAACTCCGCACCTTATCATTTTGACCTCGTTTTTTTCTCCTAGCAAGTGTCACCCACGTATAACTCGTATGAAATTGACTGTCGCACGTCCCGCTTAGTTCGACTTTTCTCTTTCGATTCCGCATTTTATTTTCCGTTCGAAAGTAAATTGAAAATGCGAACTTTCTTCGTCGTTCGCTTATCGGTTACAATCTTGATCGGTTTTTCCATATTGTGGAAAGCCGCAACTTTTTTTAGGTCGATTTCTTCACGACAGTTGTACAAGGTGAAACGGTTCAATAGTGTGCGGAAGAATGTTGAACCGAGGGAAAACGCACGCAAACGAGATCTCGAATTGCTGCTGTCTAGGTGCAAAATAATCAAATAGAACTATTTAGTTTTTTCCTGTAAAAATTTGAAGCGCTACATTTAAGGGTGAAATATAAGGGAAACTTTGTATTTCAGTAAAAAATATAGCAGTAAATTTCATGATGACATTTTGAAAAAGAAAAAGGAATTGAAGTGTAGAAAAAATTTACTAGAAAAATTCACTTTAACCAAGGATTAATAATAGAAATAGAGGAGAAACATGATAGGAGATTGCTTGGAAAATAAGAAGTTATAAAAATCAAAAAGCTGACGGAAATTTTTTAGAAAAAATTGGACTGCGTGCTTTGAGTTCGAAAATAATGTGAAAACTATTTGAAAAAAAATTGGAAAACTTTCTTTTACAATTTGTTGGAACAAAAATTGAACTTGGAAAAAACAGGAAGATGAAGAAAAAGCAATAGTAGATTGAGATGAAAAATAAGTCAGAAAAAGTTATAAGAATAATATTTTGAAATTATATTTTAAAAAATTGATGGAAAAATTTTGTAGAACGATGAAACATCTCTAAAATTTAAACGTGGAAAGGAAAAATTCGTTATTGTTTCATTGAAAAATAAAAAGCCAAATTGCAGACGTTGATTATGGATGGACTTGGACAGAGGAAATCATAGGAAATTTGAAACAAAAAATAGTGGAAAATTTTACTAGTAAAAAAAAGAAAAAAATCTGAGAAAAAGTTGAAAAAATATTTAAAAATGATATAAATTATTAAATTTTCAAGATAGTAAGAAGTCATAGACAGGTGAGAAATCCGAGAGGATCGGACAACAATTTAACGGTATTTCTTCTGCTTCTTTCAAAATAAACATTCGCCATTTCGCCCACTGTTGTCTGCTATAATGTAAATACTATGAATTTTAATCATGTTGAAATTTCCTTTGTTTCAGGTGAGCGGTGTAATGTGTAAAATCGTTGACGAGTAAGTTTTTTCTTCTAAACAAAAATATTTTGAGGAATGAACATTGTTGACTACATCGTTGGAAAGGTAAGAGTTTTTGCTATCGAGGACGCGGATTATCATAAATTATTCTTGCCCGATCTTCAGACATTATTAATTGAGCCAATTCGTGTGTGATGTGCCTCTCTCTGTCCTGTGATTTTGATCAGACAGTGGGAAAATAAACTTTAGCAAAATATGAATAACTTTTTCCAACAGCATAAAATCTGGATTTACTCCTAAAAATAGGAGTGTTAAAGTAATATGTAATTTAAAAAATAAAGAATAAAAATAAAATAAAACACGAAATAATTTAAAAAATGAAATTTTTTTTTGTTTTTATGGAGTTACAAAAAAATTATAGAATTGAAATCACTATAGAACTACTACTTATAGAACTATAACTTATTGAACTATAGAACTTATGGAACTACTTATAGAACAGAAATTACTATAAAACTGGAATTACTACTGAAATTACTACGACTACTACTAGAACTGAAAATATAGAAAATTGTATGATTGACCTCCTTGAGCAATCCTGTCGATACACACACTACATTGCGCGAAATAAGTTATGTGACAAATAATCGTTTTGAAATTATTTTTCCAACTTCAGCTCGGCCTTTTTTTGCCCATGATAGAAATCCAATGCTATTGCAGGCGTTTTTTCCAATCGTAGAACTTCCCAAACGAATTCCTATCCCCAACTATCGGTTTCCAATCGATTTCAACGTACTTTTTCCCATCTCCACTGTAAAATGCTATTGAAATCAGCTCGTTTGAAATATCGGTCGAATGATACACGTTGTTTTCCCTTATCGGAATTATATTGGGAGAAGAACGCAGGGAAAACATATCGGGGAAAACAGTGGCGAGATCGATTCACCTCAGCCTGTCAGTTGTGTTTTGAGGTAGCCGAGCCATCAAAACCTCGGACTTATCGATTTCCTTGGGATGCCTTTCGTACCTTGTTTACTGAATCCCGGTCATTTTTTCTATTCATGAGTGGCCGCCTTTTTGTTTGCCCGTCGCCCTCCGAGATATTAGCATTTTCAATTAATCGCCCCTTCATTTACGGCCTGTTTGTTCATATACCTTTTCCCGATATCGCATATTGACGCTAATCGATAATCGAAAGCAAACATTTTTTTGTTCCGAATTAGGACCGGTTTTATTTCAGCGCTGCTCACCGCTAGTGAGACGTATTAATGCGAAAATGAGAGCGAAAGACTCAATTGATCTTTTGTTAGATTTCGAGCTCAATCATTTCCCACTGCGGTTGCGTGAAATTCTCTATGATTTTTTTCATAAATCGGTCGAAAACTTATTCAGCTTCGTATTTTTTCCCATCAATTTTTATTTGACCTATGTAAATTATTATGGGGCTCTCTAGTAAAACAATATTTACCCTCCTTTGTTCAGTACATTAAACCATGTCGGTGAATACACGTTTCAGACGATAATTATCAGGCCGAAGGTAACGGCCATGTTACACTGCGTTAAATCCGTAAACTTGATCCTTCCGATATTTCGTTCTAATTTGATGGTTAACAGCAGCTAATGGGGTAAAGCTGATATTATCAGGGAGTCGAGTGTGTAATTTGTATTATTTTTATCACTGCAATTTTTGAGTAAAATTTATCAAGTGTTCCTCGGAATTTTACTGAAAGTTTGAAGTCTACGCGAAATTTCATGAACTATCTTTCTCTTGATTTTTTGTAGCGCGCAATCAGTCCAGCGAATTAGCGCAATAAATGGATTTACGTAGTGCCCAAGTGTAGCGCATTGTTCAGCACTGCTTTCTAACTACGATTCTCGAAGTCACATTATTTTTCCAATAACGCTCTATATTTTGGGAATTATATCTCGAAATCTACCGTTTCCTGAGTGTTTTTTTTTTTTTTTTTTTTTTTTTTTTTTTTTTTTTTTTTTTTTTTTTTTTTTTTTTTTTTTTTTTTAAAGAATAATATAGGTAGTTTAATTTTTAAATATAAATTTTTAAAACTATGAGAAAATCACCCTAAGGGTTAAATGGGTTTCTAAATGGCCTGGTTAGGGCTTAACCAGCCCTATTTTCTAAAATACGAGTCTGATTGTATAAAAATATATCCCCAATTATCAGCTTTGGAAAGCAGTGCAAAACGATATGCGAAACTTGGGAAAAATACATTTGCGCAATTCACGATTGCGCTAAATCGCTGAGCTGATTGCGCAAAAAAAATCAACTGAGAATTTTTCATGAAATTTTGCGTTGAATTTAATGTTCAATCTACCAGTTTAAAAAATACCTAATCTCCGAAAATTATTTCTAAAAATTGGAAATCTTGCAGAAAAAAACCTGCAGATTTCATGAGAAAAAATTTATGCTAACTAGGTGGAAAATAAAAATTCATAGAGGGCACTACCGTCTCGTGAGACTTCCTTTACCTGGGTTTCATTCATCACTGGAGTCAGTGCTGCTTTACATTTATCAGCACCTGGCGACATCGTGTAAAATCAAAATAACCTCGGTAACAGTTGGATTCAGTAGGGTTTCCTTTACACTATAAGATCGTTTTGCTCCATTAGAAATTCAATGAGCGTCGAGACATTGAAAGAGCCTGCGGTCGCGAGTGGGAAATGATTCGAGGCGTCGATTATACCAATTTTAAACGTCTGGCCGACCACCTTTTTCGAGTAGCCCTTTATTACACAATGCAACCAGGGTTTCACACCGACCTCGAGCACAGATAACAGGTGCTGACCGCAATACGGGCGTGTAACGTTTGAAAAACATATCGAAAAATATCTTACGTAGACCTGAAGTGTCGCATATTGTTTTGCACTGCTTTTCAACATCATTCTCTTGGTCACATTATTTTTTTTTTAAATTTGTTTGAGAAAATACAGCTGGTTAGAGTAGAAATATGTTCCGTCAAAAATAGCCATTGATTGAAAAAAAAAATTCTTTTCTTCTTTTTCAGTGTCGTTAGGTTGGAGGGCGAAAAAGGTAAAAGACAAAAAGAAAAAATCGATTGAGAGGTCAAATATTGTTCTTGAAATTTAAAGTAGGATTTGAATCTGAGTTACGGCTCCCATAAGATAAAGTGATTGCGTAAATGCACGGTGAGCAATTTGGTCATATTTAAAATCCTCAATTTCAATAGGTATTGAAAAAAAAATTGAATTAGTGTAATGATAGTTTCGCAATATTTTCCTCGTATATTTCGGACCTCGAAGGCATTTTATTTCACTTTTTCATTTTTATTATTATTTTTATTTCATTTTTATTTTATGTTTACGTAGTCTGATTATTAGGATCGTGAATAAAATGTCATAGTGCATACTATACTCGGAAATACTTCTAAATAAGTTTCTATCTGTGGGCGATAAATGGCAAAAGAATCGCATTTTCTCCGGACCCTTGGAAAATTCACAAAATTAGGCTTCATTTCACAAAATTAGGCTTTTAAAGTTAGGCTTTAATTTTGAATAACACACTGGTATAAGCGTTCATTTTTTCTATTTAGATTTTACAGGTCGTAAGAATATTTTTGAACGCTCAGTCTTGAAATGTGGAAGTTATTTTCTGTACGTACCAGTTTTTTCTTCTTTTTTTTTTCTTCGTAGCAGTGATATCTAAGTTTTTGAAGTTAGAGTTCATATTAATCACCACAAGTGTCGCTTTAATATCCCGAGTTATTATAGACGTATTATTCATTGAATCCGCTTCTTAGAACTGTTTTCCTCTCTCAATTCTAATTTTTCCGATCGACTTTTCTCAACCGAGTAAATAGTTCTTGACTAGACGAACGAATTAGCAAGTCCATTTCGAACAAGTTACCCAACGCTAATGCCTTATTCGAGCGGAACAACTGACATCCGAAGAAACTGCATCCTATAAGCAAAATTGCCCGCTCAGCATAGATAATACAGGGATAGAATTCGCTCTGAAGGAAACCGAATACAGGATCAATTACCTCCAAGCGAGCGGAAGGTTAGAATTTCTGATCCGAAACCCCTCCGTTTTCGTGCCGAAGGTATAACCGAAAGGGCTTCCTCGCGATATTGGCTGTACAGATGTTTATGTATGGACCGGAGCTTACGATTCAAGTCGTCCCGGCCGAAACATTAGCGCCAACGTTGAACAGGAAGGAGTTGGCCGAAATAAAGACGAAACGAGGTCGTCGAAATAGATGCATTGAAAACTTGAAACGGTTTCCTAAACGGTTCGACGTGATAGATGGAATATACATTGTTTCAATGAGGAAAAAATCTATGACCTCATAGAAGATTGACGTTTGCCGAATTGTTGCTTGGTATATTCATAGTTCAAGTCAAAAAGGTTACCTTCTAGGTTTTTTTTTTTTTTTTTTTTTTTTTTTTGTAGGTTGAGGGGGAGAAAAACGAGGCGACCTCTTCTCCGTTTTTTTTCTAGGTTATAAGTAAATTAATATCTGTGTTTACGATTGAAAAAAAAAATCGTCTTTTATAGGTAAAGAAAAGATAGTAATATTTATTTTCAATACTGTCAGAAAAGTATATTATGTTTCAGTGTAAAAGAGGTAATTGGATAATTGCAATTGGGAAAATTCCGGATCACATTTGCTGAATAAATTTTAAAACAGGTCGAAACAAATATAAAAACACAGAAGAGTTTAAAAAAATTCGAGTGATTAAATAATCGAAAAAAGGTAGGTAAATTTCTCTTTGTTTCCTTAAAATATCAATTCAAAGTCCGTTATTTTGAGAATATTGGTCGAATAAATACCTCCCCCGACAAAAGAAGTATAAGTACTGTGAATTGTTGGAAAACTGAGGTATTTCACAATATCAGTGGAATATATACGAAAAAATCCCATTTTTCAACATTAAACGTTCTTTTCATCATTTAGTGCCAAAGAAACAAAGAATGAACCATATATTATTGATATACACATCATCAACTATCATTATGCTGAATTTGAGCAAAATCGAAGTCGAAAAATTTTATACGAAAAATTCAAGGGGTCCCCCTGCGATTTTTTTCAACCGAGCAGATTACGATTTTTTACTCCTCTCTCAATAGAGATAAAAATCTGAAATTTTGAGGAAAGTTGTATCTTATCAAGATGTATATTCGTGATTTTTTTCAATTCTCGGAAAAAATTGCAAGTGGTCCAAAAAAATTAGTTTTTGAAAGCTCGAATATTGGACTTTAACCGTGATTTTCGGGGTCAAAATCAATTCGAATCAATGGTTTTCTTATGCAGGAGTCTTCATTCGAATGCCTTGCACACGTACATAGCAAAAAAATTGGTGAAAAAAATTTAAACAAAGCTACAGAAATTATTTTCCGTAAATCGAGTTATTCACCGGCCGAAATCTCAGCTCCGCGGCATCGGTTCGGGTGAAACATTACGTTTTTGTTTTTAAGCGACTTTGAAAGCTATTCTTATAGGAAATTTAACGCTGAATCCGAATTTGACGTCAAAACGACGGTTATTTCACGACAACTATTGGTTTCTCCAGTTTTAGAACTACACTATGCTTTTCAACTTAGAAAATTCGTTGCAAATACATACAGTACAGTCCAATATTATTTTATTACTCATTCTTAAAGGAAATTAGACGTAGAATTCGAATTTGAAGTAAAAACAATTAAATTCTAACGATTCATAATTTTTTTTCTTCAATTTTTTTGATTTTCAGACTTTTGTAGTCAGACTTTGGATTTTTGTAGATTCTTTGTAGATAGTCAGACTTTGGATTTTTTCGTCACGTTTGTGAATTTTGCAAAAATGGGTTCTGTGTAAGCAATTTTTAGAAAATTTCATTTAGAATCGATTAAAAATAAAAAAGACACGGATTATTTTTTGTTTCCGAGAAGTTGCTTTTTGGTAAAAAACGTGTTTTTGTTTTTCTTCGAGCGCGAATATCTCCTCAGGGACATAACATGAAATTATAATCAAGTACACCAAATCGTAGGATTTTGATAGCTCTTTCTCGCCTCTGAGTAATATACCTATGTGAAAGTGATCGGTTCATAAGTTATTTGGGAAGAACAGGCCAAAATACGCAAAAAAAAACCTTTCATCGAGTATAGAACGATTGTTATAGCTACAAGAACTCTCGAGTTATTTTTGCAATACAAATTTCTGAAAAAAATTCCTAATTCGACACCAAAGCTGCGATAATTTGAGAACTAATAAAGCTATCCACCCTTATTCGATTCAGCGTCCAAAAATCTATAGAAATTGATACCAAAAATACACCTTTTTCTGGATAACGTTGGAAAATGCGATTTTTCTCCTCTCAAAAATGCCCTTAAAATTGAGGTAGCCATGATTGATTTTTGGTGATAATTTTAAGAAAGAAGAAAAGTGTTGACGGCGGACGGACAGATTATTTTTTATTGGATATTTGGATTCCACAAGCCTTTCCTATATACAACATTTAAATACTGGGTAAAACCAAACCATGTAACTAGTTCGATTGTGTTAGTGTTATATTGGAAGTTTTGTAACTTCACGAATTCAAGGAAATATCAAGTTGAATCGAGATTGTTGAATCAATGTGTGGATTTGTCGCTCTTCAGGGAGCAGCCAGAGAGCATCAGTGCAGTTGATAAGTATATTGAATTGTGAGGACTGAGCATGTTAGTATAATTTTCCATTGGTGTTCGAATGTACAATTATCGAACCCAACGACTAGTTCGACGGGGACGACTAGTTCTTCCGCAAAACAAGACCTTGCCCATCGCGAATCCGTTGTTAGGCTGTTGAATCTTCGATTCGATTTCTTGTTACCCGCAGGACGTGGAAGCCCTTCAATCAAGACTACAGGGTTCTCCCATTAGGGCTCCTCTCGACAAGTATTGTCCTCTTGGGCCGCTAAATAAGTTGTCAAATGGCGCTTTACCTCGTGTAAATGCTTCAAATGCCAATTTTTCAATATTTTTTCTTCGACCTGTTTTATTTTCATTGTTTTCACGATTTCAGAAAGAGGGGAAATTATAGAAAAAATACGATTAATTTTTACATTAGCGGAAATCCATACTTGCAGACGTTTCAATTATAAAATCTTTCGTTGGATTTTTTTTTTACAGCTCATTTTCAAAATCTAACGCTACTGTTTGTTCTGTCGTTTGACCCTATTATAATAATCAAGCGTCGCATCTTGTCGCCCTTATATAACGCTGGAGCAATACGATTTAAATTATGACTCGTTCGAATTTCAGACTAGAATTTATGAAGTTCAACGGAGCAAACGAAGCAGAGCAACGTTGAGCTCTCGCCGTCTGTCAGTTTTAATTTGAATTAATACGCGGCTTAATAGATTCTCCCGACTATTTCAAATGATTAATTTTCCCTCGTACGTTCGCCCAAGATTACCTCCAGTGTTCATTTGTCACCTACGAATTTCCACCGGAATTTTCTCCCTCGTGGAGCTCAGCGTTCGTCAACTATCATTTCAGTATAGTAGGTAATACGCTTTATAACATTTTTATAAAGTAGCCAACGTAGTCATTGAACTAAGTTTGGCATTAAACGTTCATTGAACTAAGTTTGGCATTAAACGTTCATTGAACTAAGTTTGGCATTAAACGTTCATTGAACTAAGTTTGGCATTAAACGTTCATTGAACTAAGTTTGGCATTAAACGTTCATTGAACTAAGTTTGGCATTAAACGTTCATTGAACTAAGTTTCACATTAAACGTTCATTGATCTAAGTTTGGCATTAAATGTTCATTGAACTAAGTTTGGCATTAAACGTTCATTGATCTAAGTTTGGCATTAAACGTTCATTGATCTAAGTTTGGCATTAAACGTTCATTGAACTAAGTTTGGCATTAAACGTTCATTGAACTAAGTTTGGCATTAAACGTTCTTTGAACTAAGTTTGGCATTAAACGTTCATTGAACTAAGTTTGGCATTAAACGTTCTTTGAACTAAGTTTGGCATTAAACGTTCATTGAACTAAGTTTGGCATTAAACGTTCATTGAACTAAGTTTGGCATTAAACGTTCATTGAACTAAGTTTGGCATTAAACGTTCATTGAACTAAGTTTGGCATTAAACGTTCATTGATCTAAGTTTGGTATTAAACGTTCATTGATCTAAGTTTGGCATTAAACGTTCATTGAACTAAGTTTGGCATTAAAAGTTCATTGAACTAAGTTTGGCATTGGCCATCTTGAAAGCGTCGTCAACTGAGGATCTCTGTTCAAGTTGTACTGCTGTTTGAACTTAGATCAATATTTGTCGGGGGGGGGATGCTATATTTTTTTCGTTGTTCTTAAAATTGATATTTTGCTCAATTAATTCGATTCTCTTTTACTTGAGTTCCGGGGGGTCAAGTTCAATAATTGATGTTAAGTGAAAAATCTCTTCCTTCATCTGCTTTTTAGGCTTTATCTCGTAATAAACATCGCCGACTGGTCGGTTTAACAAGCTATGACCCTCCAGTAAATTAACTCATTCGCTCATTTCTGTTACTGCAACTGTATGTTAATAACGTAAAATACCTAATGTCCTCATTTTGAACATAATACACTAGCGATAGGACAATTTTATTTAGATGATGAATGTAGTTAGGAAGTCATTGCCTGGCGGTCGATCTTCGAACGCTTTTCGCAAATTCAACTTTGTACCGGAAAGCACGTCCGAGATTGAGCATTGCCCAGCCCTGTGGCCGTGTAGTCGGCAGCATTTTTCAATCCTTCACAAACCGCAACAGCGAGCGCACTCCTGTTGACGTTCATAGACGCGATTTCCGTCCAGTTTTCACCGTCAAAGACTTCGCACGTGCGGACCGTTGAAATCCCGTCAAAGCCTCCGATCACAAAAATCTGCATATTCATTATCGGTTAAAATTTAGCGATAGGAAGCTTCAATAAATTGAATACGCTGGACAATAATTACGGCTAAATGATGACGGCTAGTACTCGAGTTTTGTCGAATCTAATCATCTAAAGGAGTCTCACTGGAGTTCTATGAAGCGCCCCTTGCAGCGCTGTCTATTGGATTTTATCGAACTACTGTGAGGAGTTGGATGTTTTTGTTTCCTCAAACTTCTTGGAGGTCTTCCACACTAAAATGCTGCCAGTTGTCCTTGTGGAAATTACCTCGGCTCACTTCTTTGACTACCATTGGGAATAATTGGAGATAAACACATCAGAAGTAATAAAAAAAAACAAAAACAAAAAATTAATTAAAAATTGCCAAAGAAGACCAATAAAAATCATAGCGTCCAATCGTGGAATCAAGTCGGGCTGCCTTTTGTATAGGTCGCCGTTATATATGACAATACATTGGACAGGAGTTCTGATAGATAACTCTGGTTCGGTGTTAGTTTGAAAATTACCCACTAGATATCGCTGAAAGGGGCACTTCAGAGGACTCCCTTGAGACTCTACTGTTGAATCATGGCAAATGTAGCTGCTTGTGAGGGAATCTGACTGGAGCTGAGAGGCTAACGTTTCTGCAAAGGGTCTAGAGAGGGCCTTAGTGGTCAAAACGTGTTCAGGTGTCAAGTATGCTTTCTAACTATGCTTATGAAAAAAATTGAGCTGGAGTTAGCCTTAGAGTTGCCTGAACAGCTTCTCTAAGGTTAACTCAAACTCATTTTTTTGGTGAAATCCACCATACAGTGTTATCTGTCAATGCTATGACATGATTCGATTTTATGCTTAGCAGTCTGTGTCCCTACTCTTGTGTATGCTATCTGTGCTAAGCATTTTATTTGTCGAAAACAGAATCATGTTATTTATCAATGCTATAGCACAATTAGGTTATACATGCTCATATCCGTGTCAACTGCACTGATGCTCTCTGGGTGCCATCGTCCTTCAGCCTCATCTGTTCAAAAGCAGTTGTCGAGTAATTCCCTGAAGAGCGATTAGGATCCACACATTAGCCGCGATTCAACAACAATCTCGATTCAAATTGATATTTCCTTGGACTCGTGAGGTTAGCTCATCACATACCCAACCGTGATACCCCTACTACTCTCATTAGCTTAGAGGGTATTTCGGATCGAGGAGTTCACTACGTCTCAAGACTGTTAACCGTGCTAAGCACGTTATTTGTTAAGATCTGTGTATCACAATGAGACTATTATACCCTTAACAGAGTTAGCTGTTGTATACCCTTGTACATGCTAACTGCGCTATCTATCCAGTTAAAAGGGCCAATGTTATACGGCGACACTATAATACCATTTCCTTAGCAATGTCAGCTGTTGTGCCACGTCAATGCTATATTGTGATACGATATGTATCCTTAGAAGATTCTATAGTGTGTTATGTATCCTCATATCCGTGTTAAATGCTCTGGAGCTCTGTGTCTACTGCTGTGGAATTTATAATGATGAATAGTATAACACTATAACACGGTCGAACACCATTTGTCGATTTTACGGACGCAGAATGGGAAATCCGCTTATCGTGCTTACCTTATTTTCAAACACAGTGCAAGCAAAGTTGCTCCTTTGTGTTCTCATCCTTGGCACGTCCATAAGCCACTCGTTGGGCCGCTGAACGTTCAACCGTTCGACGGTTCGCCACCTAAAATCACCGTCAGAGCCACCAATAGCGTAGATGTAGCCGTTGAAGTACGCAAGGCGGAAACCGCTTCTGCGGACGTTCATGTTGGGAAGGCGATGCCACGTTTTGCTGTCGACGTCGAAACATTCGGCAGATTTGAGGATTTCCACGCCGTCGAAGCCTCCGCATACGAAAATCTGCCCGTTGATCGCGGTCGCGCCGAAATCGGAGCGTTCTTTGTTCATGGGGGGCACCGGTATCCAGCGGTTTTCTGCTACCGAATACCTTCGAATGAAAATTTCGTAATCAGCGACGAAGGTGGTGATATTTTTTAACTAGGTGCTTGAACAGTGTTTATTCACCTTTCTACGGTTCTAACTCGGACGTCGGATCCGGTGTGGCCGCCGATCGCGTAAATATCGTTACCTACGACGACGCACGATACGTAACAACGTTCTTCTTCCATACTGGCTTTATCGCTCCATTCCTTTCGGACCGGATCGAAGCATCTGACCGACTTGAAATGCATGTAGCCTCCGCCGAAGCCTCCGACAACGTAGATGAGATTGTCGACCGATACTGCTCCATGATACGCCCTGGGGGTGAAAATTAGGGATGGGTATCGATACTCGATATTTCAAAACATCGATACTTTTCCCAACAAATATCGATATTTTGTAGCGATACTGAGTCATCCGATAATATCGAGCATCGATACTTCACTTACGATATTTTATAATATCGAGCATCGATACTTTACTTCAGATATTTTAAAATATAGGAAATATCGGCTAGGAGGAAATTAGTTATCCAAGCTCTTGTTTTAAATAGTGTTGATGATGACTTGTTGTGGTAATAATGTCAATTTTGTTCAATTAATGACTTAATTTGCTTTGTCCCAATTTTTTGTGTTCAATCCTGTATTTTCTTCTAACGTGACATTAAATTCATTTCCTTTTTCACATTTTTTTCCATGAGTCTACGTTATTTAATGATGTCCTATCTCATTCAAAAAATTATAGGCATGGTGAATTTGGAACAGTTTTGTGTAAAAAAGTAGGAAAAGCAGATTTCAAGCATAATATTGT